>NTHP01000814.1:33751-74526 GCA_003416845.1 Oplegnathus fasciatus | reverse complement strand
ATTCACTTTAATCTATTTTAAGTCTATCTGTTCCAATACTTTTGCTCACCTAAAAATTTGGTGTTCCGTTACAAATAATGCTATGTTCTAAGTTGTGTATCAGATCCAGATGTAAATACCTGGAAATAAAAGCTGAAATGTTGATCTCATCTCATATTCATCTTTTGATGTCAAACCCAAATGTTTTCAGTCTACAGCAAAAATACAGGAATTGGCCTCACTGTTCCAATACTTTTGGAGGGGAGCGTATGTGAAGAGAGGTTCATTGGGAGAGACTCTATCCAGGGGCAAATCAGCCATCTGCTGTTGTCCAGGAATAGCATTTATACGGCGACAAACAACACATTTTGACAACACATGTTTTCTGATTGACACAGTAGCACCAGGAATCCAATATTTTTGGTGTAGTTTGGATAACATATGGTTGTGAGCACCGTGACCCACCGTTTCATGAACATGTCAAAGAATTAGATCAGAAATGTGAAAGTTTTTGGCCAGTATGACGGGATGTTTTCTCTCTTCTGGTATTGCTGCTCTGCTAAGTCGCCCTCCAACTCTTAATACATCAATTTCCAGAATGGGGTTGAGTTTATGAATATGGCTAGTTCTCTTAACATTCATTCCTTTTCTCAGACTTGAGATTTCATCTGCAAATCTCTTCTTCAGGCAAAAGCAGATTATCTCCATCTCAGCGTTAGCCAGTTCTTCAACTGTGAGACCACTGTTTTCCTGAGTCTCAACATTTCCTGTCTCCTTTGGTGGAAGATCTCTCTGATGGATGTTATCTGGATGAACCTGAGCAAGAACACTGCTTGCTTGTTTCCTCTTTCTGCTACGGAACAGAAGCAGTCTTTTAAGTCTGAGCATCTATGCTACTGCCCTTTTCAAACGAATCCAGGATGAGAAGTAACGGATTAAATGGGTTATTGAATCCACTTCTTTAGACATTATCTGAGCCACTCTTGCTTTTCCCATCACAAATCCACAATGTGCCTGGGCATGGTTGTTATGCAGTAACAGGTAACTAACAGTTCCGTAACCGTCCTCACACGCATTAGCGAAATGATGCAGTTGAGCTGTTTCAAAGTTTGTGGGCTTGAAGCATCTGTCAACCTTGAAGTCTTCCAGCTGATGAAGATCTTGAATCCAACTCATCCATTCTTGTACAATGGAATATGGTACCGTATCATCCCAACCAATCCTTTTCCTACACAAATCCTGCAGGATCTTCTTGGCAGTCAGGACTACTGGTGCCAATATTCCTAAGGGATCATACACTGAACTGACTGTTGAAAGAATCCCTCTTCTTGTGAGGGGTCGGTCTTTCAAGATGATTTTGAACTTGAAGACGTCGGACTGAACACACCATTGTACACCTAACAACTTATCCACAGGAAGACTGTCGTGGTCCAAATCCAGATTCTTCATTTCTTTTGCTCTCTCTGTTTCAGATATGGCAGCCAAAACATGATGACTGTTACTTATCCACTTGGTAAGTCGAAAGCCTCCCTTGAAACAAATCACTCGTAGCTCGTGATAAAGAGCTATTGCATCTTCTTCTGACGCTGCTGAAGTGAGGCAGTCATCATCATAGAAGTTGTTCATGATGGTGTTTACAGCTTGAGGGCTAAACTGTTTGATGTTGTCCTCAGCACATTTCTTAAGGGCAAAGTTCGCACAACTTGGAGATGAAGTAGCGCCAAATAGGTGCACTGTCATTCTGTATTCCACCATGTTCTGACTGTAGTCTCCATCAGACCACCAGAGGAACCGTAAAAGGTCACGGTCTTCACTTGGTGGAACATTGCTTCAGTGTTTGCAGTTATGACAACAGGGTCTTTACAGAATCTAGCCAAGACTTCCAACAATGTACTGGTCAGGTCTGGCCCCTATAGAAGCTGAGAATTCAGTGAAACTCCCCAAAATGTTGCTCCACAGTAAAACACCACTCTAAGTTTTTTCTTTTGTGGATGCAAAACCCCGTGGTGTGGTAGATACCATTTTCTGCCATCACTACATTCCAGGACACCACGTGGTACCTTCTCTGCATAACCTTTAGATAACATGTCAGACATGAATTTGGTGTAGTCCAAATGAAAGGAAGAATCTCTCTGGAATCTTCTCTTTAGGTTCAGAGTACGTTGTTCAGCGACACTATTGTCAGGCATGCATACTTCCCTTTCTTTTAAAGGTAATCCAATGCAACAATGGCCATTGACTAGACTGGCAGATTTTGAGACTAAATCCAAGAACTGTTGGTCTTCTCTTGAAGGTTCTTGGTCGTCCCTGACGCACTCAAGAAAGTCAGTCTTGAACTGTTGTTCTCACAGCTCATCAAGTTTCACAACTGATATCCTGTTGACACTTATCGCTGACTGCTCCTGAGCATCCTCATTTTTTCCTCCTAATGGTCCATTAACCGTCCAACCAAGCATGGTTTTGACAATGTAAGGTCCGTCTCCCACAGTCCAAATTACAGGCCACTGATCAATATTGTTTTGATGTTGGATGTTTCCTTTGTGCACAGGCATAGTCCTCTGAGTGTATATGCCTGGGAGGTCACAAAAATCGCTGATGTCCAGTCCAGCGACCTCGAGGCCTGAAACAATGCTGGTTTCAACGACCTTCCTTTGACCACGGTTCTCAAAAGAATATTTTATCTCCTTCCCGGAAGACTAAGCTTCTTCATTAGCCCCACTGTGCAAAATGATGCAGTGCTTCCTGAATCAAGAAATGCATAAGTATGCACTGTTGCATTCCCTTCCTGGCCTTAACTTGTACAGGCACTACTGAGAGTTTGCAATTGTCCTCACCGGGCCCAGTAAAACCACTTGTCTGAACAGAGGCTACAACACTGTTTTCAGCTGCTTCCTTTATTTCTGCTTGCTCTTTGTCCATTTCCTTCCTTCTTTGGTGGATATGTAGCATTTTGGGATGCTTTAAACTGCATATGTTGCAGCTGAATCGCTTCCTGCAGTTTTTGGGGATGTGTCCTTTACACAGACAGCCAAAACATACTCACTAACATGTGTGTCCTCTTTTCCAACTGTGGACACATCTCCAAAGCATGTCCACCTCCACAGAACAGGCAGCTCTTCACAGTAGGCAAACTCTCCTTTTCCTTGGTTCCTTTATCATTTTTCTTATCTGCAACTGTCACAGTAGTGGCAAAGATACTTCCTTTTATTTTTGGATGAGGCTGTGACTTGGACCTCCTTACTTCTTTGCTCACTGTTGGAGTGTCTTTGATATCTCCAACTACTGGATCTGTTGCTATCCTCACTTGTCTTTCAAGGAAATACACCATATCCTTAAAGGCAGCTCTTTGATTATGTTTTTCCTGGAAATCACAGGCCACAGTTCTCCATTTATCCCTCAGCCGGTAGGGAAACTTATTTATGATGACTATCATATTAGCAGGCATGTCAAGCTCATACATGTAGTTGACGTCTTCCATGGCATTACAACTTCCTCTTAGAAAGACGGTGTATGCTTGCAGAGCTTTTGTGTCATCCGGTTTTATTGATGACCATGAAAGAGCCTTCTCCATATAAGCTGTAGCAATTTTATGCTCGTTGCCAAAAAGCTCCTGTAGTAAAGACTTAGCCTTCCTGAATCCTTTGTCCGAGGCCATATGTAAGCAACTTCTTACAATTTCCCTTGGCTGTCTTCTTGTATATTGTTCCAGATAGTAGAGACAGTCTCTGGGGTTTTGGTTCTTGTTTTCAATATTGTGTTCAAAGGATTTAATGAATGTTTGGTACTGAAGTGGGTCACCATCAAAAACTTGAATCTCTTTCTTGAGCATGGAAGAGAGACACTGTTGCTGGATTAATAATGCAGTGATTTCATTTTGCTTTTCCATGACTGAGAATATATCGCTCTATTCACCATTGCTTGAAGCAGGTAATGTATCTGGAGATGTCACATTTGCATGTTCACCTGGATTTCTGATGCTTGACTGGAGTGTAGTGGGACCTGTGATGAGAGATTGGACTTGAGTTACAGCTCTGTCTGCAGTTGTTATTAGTGGTGTTTGTGGATTGGTAACACCGTGCTTTGGGAAGATTTGTCCATCTGTATGCAGGGCTTGTAACTGTGGCACAAAAGAATCTGCTTTGACATTAAGTGTTTTCTTTTCCTGTTGTCCTTTCTCATCGTCCATACCATCAGACACTTTAGACAAGTTACTTTGAACACCAGATCTCTTCAAGGCTCCTAGTACCTTAATTTTGGCCATAGTAGCAGCAATATTTGCTTCCAGCTCCAGCTGCTCTTTTTTCCTCCTTAGCTGCTCCTCCTGTTCTTCCAAAGCGTGTTTATCCTTAAGCAGTTTTTGTCGTACAGTAAGAGCAGCCACTTGAGCCTCAGCCTTTATACGTGCAGATGTAATACTTGAAACTCTGGAGCTCGAGCCAGAAGAACTTTGTTTGCTTTTTCTGCTTCCAACATTTGACACACTGTCACCTGGTCGTATTTCATCCTGTATGTCAGATGTTGCCATCGTTTTTGACTGAGAGGAGGGAATGTCATGTTGAGCATCAGTGTGGGGAATTTTCTCCTTTAATTCAACAGGTGCCTCCTCAGGTGAAATGGAAGAAATGTCTGAATTTGCAGCAATTGGTAAATCTGCAGTCACATTACCTGTTTGCAGAAAAGGCCTTCCAGTTTCAAAAACTGTGCTGCTTTTGCATTTTAATACACTGAATCAATATCTCCAGTTTGAGTTGCACATCCTTTGCATTTTCATCCTTTTTCATTAGCTCTTTAATTTCATGTGTGAGCCCTTTAATTTTTCTCACATTTGATTGACGTTCCTTCTGAAGAGTTTCAATTTTGCAAGCCAACGCTTTGGTTGAATCCCGTCCATGCAGCTGTGTTCTGGATGCGCTAATTCCTGTTGACTAAATTGTAGTGACTACTATCCATGAAAAGGCCGCTAATGAGGCTAAGTGGGCTCATAACTGTGACGTGTTCAAAAGAAATCCATGCTCAAGTCAAAATACGTTTATGCCGTTTATTAAACAGAAAGACTGAAATAAAAAAAGAAAAACCTGACGTGACGGTCAACAGAAAATATCAGAGCTCCACTCACCCCCATTGTCTGAATCCCGCCGTGCAAGTGAACAGGTGAATAAAGTGAAACCACACCCACGTGCCAATAATCGGAAGTGACCGTAACCAAAACGAACGTGTGCAGTCCTGCAAAATTTGCTGTAGCACGTCAACCTTTTTTGATGTCCTGCCCCATCCAGGCTGTGATTGGTTGGTTCACGAAAATTGACATTGTCCAGTATCGACTTTATGAAAAGTTGAATATGTTTAAACAAAAGGCCCCCAATATAGCTAAATAGCCAGCTAGCCAAACCCAGACCTTGCTTATCTTATCCCTATTGTCTTCTGTCTCACCACTCTTGCAAAACAGTTAAACTGGTATCACTGGGCTCAATGGGCTGAGATGATTCACTGGTAACGGCGCCAAATTAAAGATTTGTTATTTTAAAACATTTGGCTGCATCAAAAGGGACTTCAGCCTCTTCTCTCTCAGCTTTTCAGTATCACCTTTACATTTTTTCTCCTTTTGATTGTCCATCTTGCTCCACTCCACTATTTATCCAATATGTCACCACTTAACAGATGTGGGAAAGGGGCAGGGCCCAGATGAAGTTAGAATGGGCTGGACCAAAAGTAATTGGCTGGGAGAGAGAGGCTGACACATGTAATACCCAAGCGCAGCCCACTCGCCTGGGCCAGTCAACCACACAGCACTTATTAACATTACTAGCGTTATTTTTATTTAAGTTTATTTTGCGTTGCATCGGGCCCAATTGTCAAATGGTCCGCCAGGAAAACTCCCGGTGCTCCAGATGACCAGTCCGTCATTGCTGCGAAGCTGGCTGGACGATTGTTTTATTGGCTGACTGGTTTGCCGAATGGCTGGTAGACTGACTGACTAGTTCTTGGTTTGCTAGGTGGCCTTTTGACCGACTAGTTTGCTGGTTGGCTGGCTGGCTGGCTGACTGATGGGTTTGTTGACTGATCTTAATGACTGAATAGTTTGTTGGTTTACTGGGTGACAGATCTGACTGTTTATTGGCAGACTGACTCGTTTGCTAAATTGCTGGTAAACTGACCGGAATGTTAACTAGTATAACTAGCTTGCAGATTAACTGACTGACTGTTACTTGGTTCGCTTAGTGATCTTTTGCCTAACTAGTTTGCTGGCTGGCTGACTGACTGATGGGGTTTGCTGACTGATTGAATGACTGTTTAGTTGGCTGAATGGCTAAGCAACTTGTTTACTGGCTTGTTCATTGGCTGACTTAATGACTGACTGGTTTAGATTAAATTAGACTTTATTTCCCCCCCTAATCTAATCCTTGTTGGTCCAATGGGTGAAAGATTTGACTGTTTCATCAACTGACTGACTGGTTTGCTAAATTGCTGGTGAATGACTGGAATGTTAGCTAATATAACTAGCTGGCAGATTAACTGACTGATAGTTCTTGGTTCACTGGGTGATCTTTGGACTGAATAGTTGGCTGGCTGGCTGAATGATTGGGTTGTTGGATAAATGGTTAAATGACTGGTTTGCTGGCTGCTTTGTTGGCTGACCGAATGACTGTCTGTTTGATGATTACTGACTGGTCTGTCGTTTTTATCTCTCAATGGATCACTTTTTACTGTATAATCTTATTTAACTGGGTTACATAAACACACACACATAAACAGTGTTTATTAGCCTTGACTCTCAGAAAAAGCCACAGGCAGATGAGCTGATGATGTCATGCCTTTCTCTGATTGGTTGGTCCTGACTTCCTCCTCCCCCTCTCTCTCCCTCTGTCCCTCCGCCCTGCCGTCTTCTCTCTGTCAATCCTTGTTCACCCCATCTCTATTCAACACTGCCCACCCCTTGCTCTCTCTCTCTTCCTTCCTCCTTCTGTCTCTCCACCTCTCCTCTCTGCTCCGGTCTGCTCCGGCCAGGAAGATGATGGTGGTGATGATGATGATATGGCACTGTGGCTAGCCAATAATCACACAAAGAGGGAGTGGAAGGGGTGTGTCCAGAGGCCGAGCTTGGAGCTGATCAATGCTGAGAAGACCGAGGAGGAAGAAGGGGAAGAGAGGGAGGTAGAGGAGGGTGGAGGAGACATTGTCCGAGCTGAGGAGTGCCTACGTTGGCTTAATAAAGGAGGAGAAGAGGAGGAGGAGGAAGGGGAGGGAGGGAGGAAGCTGTCGTCTGTCAGAGGGGGATCAACCTGTGCTGTCATGGATAAATATCGACCAAAGAGACCAACCACCCTGGCTCTGTTCCCCCAGTTGCCACAAGCCGGCACCCAGGTAGGGAGGCTGGGAGGATCCCTTGTTTTTAAAATGAGCTGGGCAAATGGGTTACAGTGTGTATGACTGTGTGTATGATCATGGGTGGATCCTGTGTTTATAATGAGG
The DNA here is from genome assembly GCA_003416845.1 of Oplegnathus fasciatus. Lineage (NCBI taxonomy): Eukaryota > Metazoa > Chordata > Actinopteri > Centrarchiformes > Oplegnathidae > Oplegnathus > Oplegnathus fasciatus. Next base: position 67,077 of record NTHP01000814.1, on the reverse strand, counting down.
CAGCAGTGTCATCAAGCTGAATAAATGGGTTACTGTGTGTGTGTGTGTGTGTGTGTGTGTGTGTGTGTGTGTGTGTTTCCTGGGAGGATCCTGTCTTCAGAATGAGACAGCGCTGGTTAGTTGTGTATCTGTGTTTGTGTATGCTAGCAGTGGGTCAGTTCTGAAAATGGTTCAGCTGTAGCTGCATATTGCTGTGCTTCAGTAAATAGGTTCCTGTTTTGTGTATTAGTTGCAATATTCTTGGCAAATACCTATATTTAGGACATCAATATTCATAAGTCAATCTATATCATGTAGCTGACTTGTTTTTTTCCCAGCAGACCCACAGTAGGTGAGCAGTTAGGGGGTTCAGTGACTTGTTCAATAACACTGGCTGTTGTGGGGATTGACCCTGATCGCACTGTTAAAACAAAAGCCTATTTAAGATGGGTCAGCTATAGCAGTATCTGCTAGTTAGAGAAGAGAAGAAGAGGGTAGTCAAAAGTCAAAAGAATAATATTTCTATAAAAACAAGTCTAGATGATAGTGAAGTAGCTAGCCTTAGCTCAGTGTTCAGTAATGAGTGCTTAAGTGCTTTAAGATTGATTTAAAACTAAAAACCCCAGCTTTGGCTAATTAATACCTTTATCGAGAGTCGAAATTCTGACGTAACCTCTGGACTAGCCACTGTTCCACTAGCGTGTCTCTCATTGAGGCTTTCTTTTATCTGCCTTTCTGGAAAATTGAAATGCGTTCCTGGGGTTTATTATCCTTATTCTAAGATAAATGTAATATACAACAGCACACACTATTAAAATTCAAACCCTTGGTGATTTTAACAAAGTTAAACAACAATTCATTTGTTTGAAATAAAAAACCTACAGCTCTTATGAAGTTTTACCAGCACAGTGCATAAGATATGTAATCGTAACTCACACATGCTCTCTTCTAATGTAATCTTCCCAACTTTCTGGCTATATAACATCTGTGCCATTTGGCCCTTCCTTTCCTGATAATTGTACTGCTGTGTCTGAACTAGCTGTGAGTACTAGGCTGGCCTCTTCTGCATTGGTGACGTTAAGGTTTGGAGAAATAGTGTTCATTAAAGGCTGCTAAAAGCCGAAATATAAAATAAACAATGATATTAGATTCTAGCAGGCTCGGACTGGCAATCTGGCAACTCTGGCAAATGCCAGATGGGCCGGTCCACCTAGTGGGCCACAAGGCCACCAGCAATGTGGGAAAAGAAAAATTATGGAGGAAAAAAATTCAAGGCTGTTGGAACAGCACATCTGATTGGGAGTTACATTATCCCAAATAGGCTACCTATAGGTAGGTGCAGGAAGTGCTGCCGTCGTCACCTCCCCCCACCCTTTCAAGTGGCTCTGTCTGTCCATGTAAGGTCAGAGGGCAAGCGAGAAATAATCAAATCATAATTGACACATGGGCTGTGTTCAAAATCGCATACTACGTACTACATACTCAATCAGTACGTACTGCATACGTACTAAATTAACGATTAAGTATGCATTTACCCAGAGACTGTTCAGACTGAAGTATACTCCAGCAGCATGTCTTCTCTGCATCACATGACTGTACTGATCATGACATTACTGGTCCGAGCTACTGTTGAATGAAATGTAAGTTAAATCAACATTACCTCTTCCACTCAATGTAATATTTTCCAGTATTATTTTAAGGCAAATTAATATTATTAAACACGCCATTGAAGTAGCTGATCAAAAGAATGAATATGTATTTCAGATCATGACTCTCTTGACTTGAGAATCATAAATTAGATGACAATCATCACATCCATTCAGTGAGTGTTTAGGCTTGGATTTTTCTTTTGAGTATAGCAATATTCAGCCACAGATTCTGTGCAGCATTGATAGATGACCTGTGCATTGATTTCAAATTTAGCAATTTACTGTTTTGTTGGGGTTTTTTTTTAGCTCCCTCTTGCTTCATTGCAAACTATACACCCTATGGTACTTTTCAACACATCATAAACCAGATTTTTAGCTTAAATTTTTTTTGTTGTTGTTAAATTGCGAGGGGGCAATTTTTTTCATTAAATAAAATTCATTGATTAAACCATGCAGTAGCTTCAGAAAGGCTAAATAACAACATAAGGCTACTGTTTCAAATTCAAAGAATACATTTGCTAATCAGAGCACTCACATAAAAATGTAGCACTAGCAGAGCGCTAAATATTTTTTGAATCTATGAGTGATTCTCTGTCAAAATCAGCCGGGGGGGAGGCACATAGAAACGGCTGCTGCAGCATGTTGCGTGTGGCGCACGCACCACAGCGCTGTTCATGGTTCTTAAACAACAGCTCGGACCCCTCGTGTCTCCGGGCCTGATTTGATCGTTGCTTAAAGATATCCTCTACTGCCAACTTGATAACTATTGCTTAGCCTATATGTTAGAAAAAGCCTGATATTGCAGTAGGTATGTTGGGGAAAAATGGGGTCGGTCCAGCAGAGAATTGCCAGGGCCGAATTTTGTTCCCAGTCTGACCCTAATGCAGATTGGGCCATTACGTCTACTTCGGCGTCCACATTAATACGTCAAATTTGTATGTCTGAAGACAACAGAAAATAACCTGTTTGAACGTCTTAAGGCGTTTAAATTTGGGTGCTACTACTTGATCAGTTTCAGGGGGAAACCCTACATACTATCACTACAAGAGGGAAAATAATTCCCCACTCAACCTACCTTGTATGAATTGGGCTTAAGAAATAATATTGATTGAATTGGGCTTTAGAAATAATATAATATATAACACTATATTGATTTACAGAGACATTATTAACATCTGCATTTTTTGTAGGCCACTGGTAACTAATTGAGAAAAAATGTAGCTGGTATACAATATCATACTTGACATATTCATTTAATGTGGTGTGTTCGCCTAAGTGCCCACTAGATGGCAGTATTAGAGCACAAATGGCAACCTGTTGAGGTTTGAGCAGATTGGGGGAAATCGAAATAATTTGGTGTTCTGCAAGCCATTGATTTTGATGTAAACTGGTTAAGATCCTTTCTGATTAATGGCAACATTTTTAGTGCAGCCAAGGGGCATTTTAATGTAATGGTGGTGTGAATTATATTTTATATTAATAATAAAAAATCAAAATCAATATAAGCAGTGGTTCTCTGCCTTTTTCTAAACTGTCAGAGGAGAACACACCACACAGGAATAGAGCAAGACATATACTTTGAGTAGGCTATTTGTACAAAATTCATTAAGCAGGAGACATTTAATAATTGCCACCATGAATGGCCAGATACTGGTGTTTCTATCAACTACTATCTTCTATCAGCCACCAGAGTTCAAAATTACCCGCACAAATTGATCCACCCCGCACAAATGGACTGTCCCAAATACTAAATCACAGTTGCGTATGAGACACGTGATAGGTATATAGCCCAAACATACCCACTAGCAAGAGCCCACATGACCACAATGTAGGCATACGTACAGCCCAATGCAGCCTCTACGTCAAAAAGTTGTGGGTATGTTATTTTCTGTTCTTCTTAAGACAACATTAACGTATTAATGCGGACCCCGAACTAGACGTAGTGGTCCAATCCGCGTTCCATACAACCCTGGATTATAGACATGCAGACATATAGAGTGAAATGCATACTGTTGAGCAAGGTTGTATTCCACGGCTGGAATATAGGCCAATCACCTATGCGAAAATGTCCAATACTAACGCTGCTAACATGTGTATTGACTGGAGAGGATTTTGCTGCTATTCTTCTTGCCAGATACTGGATAATAATGGCCAAACTCTTCTACATTTATAGAATTATACATTTAAAGAGATGTAAATATGACAAGAGAACATGACATGATGATTTCTTTACATACTGTATGCTTGAAGCACACTATAATGTAAAATATAGACCAAAATATACCCCAGCTAAATCATGTGTACATCACAGTCCAGATTTGAAATGGAATTGATTCTCGGTCAAGAGGAATTCTATAGTGGTTCGGCTGCTCCTCACAGGTCATCTGTAATGTGAAGATCTTCTAAAGAAGTTATCAGTAATGATCTAACTGTAACAGATCATTCAACAGTCAATGATCCACTGTAACCTGACATAGAGTTGGAGGACAATGTCCTTACAGACAGATATGGAAGGTCTTCAGGTCAGTCCTTCCATAAGCTGCTTGCTGAGAATGCCTGCTGGCTTTAATACAGCAGCAGTGATATTCACCTTTAATCACTCTATGCACCTTTAAACCACTGGGGCCTGGTCTCAGTGGATTTATAGGTATATAGGTATTCACCATTGTGCTGCTTCAAAGGGTTCCCACTTTATCACTTGTGATAGATTGGCTTGACTTAAAATAGGTTTTGCATACCTCGGGTCTAATATGAATACTTCTAAATTTAGCTTTAATACCATAACTGCCCAAATTCTGATTGAACTTCAATTTTGAATTTTAAACTAAGGTGTGATTAAATCAGGGCTGTTGTGATAATATGCAAGATTCTTGCATTTTATTTTATTGTGCCACATTTTTAGAGAAAGAACAGCCAGAAATGGTTCCTGCAGGAGGGACCAATGCAGGATAAATACCCTGACAGGTTTATAGGTGTAGTTTATGCTGAAAAGAAGCAAATAATATCCAAAATATAATGTTATATACTGTGAGGTAATGTAATGTTACTCTTGGTTGGATGAAAGCCAGTATACATGGAATTACATATTCATATATAGTTATGAAACCCAATCAAAATGTTATTGGAATCAGTGTCATTAGACACATTGCATCTATAAATCAAATTTGCTGTATGCTGATTAGCTTCTGTAAACTGTGTCCTCACCAACTATCAGTCCTGACTCTCACTGACTCTTGGGTGTGGGTATACACGCGTGTATGTGTTTGTGTAGTCATCAACTCTTAGCTGCAAATTAATCAGCTAATCGTGAGTTCTAAAATTAGTGTGCATCAGGGAGGTGGCATCAAGCTGTTTTTGCACGCTGCTGTTTGTGTTGTGTTGACGTTGACTACACCTGTTATTAAGATATCTAAATGTAAACAAACACTCCAACTAGCATGAATAAGCAGGATATTAGTGTTAAAACTGACATGTTTCGGTGATCATTTATTCATCAAATAGATTATAAATCCATTGATTTAATGACAGCATCATTGGAATTGCTGGATGCTGTCTGAAGCAAATGGGATCTTATGATTCACCTAAACTCTAACTAAACTAACTAACTAACTAAACTATAAACACAGACTAATGAAAAACTGCATCTCGACCATAAGGTCTATATGGTACCGGCCACCATTATTATGGATTAAACAAATGTGATAACGTGTTAATTAGTAAGCTTTAAGGGTGCAGGTAGGTGGAATTTGTTACCTTCAAACAGAGCAAAGCTAGCTGTTTCCCCATGTCCAGTCTTTATGCTAAGCTAAACTTACTGGCTGGCTGTAGCTTCGTGTTTACCGCACAGACAAGAAAGCGCTGTCGTTCTTGTCATCTAACTCTCAGCAAGAAAAAGAATAGTAGTACAGTATTTCCCAAAATGTCAAACTATTGCTTTCATTTAACTGCTCCTTGTGACCGCTACTGCCTCTGTGTCAACTGAAAATGATGTTGACAGGACAAATACCTCAGTCGCTACTGATCAGCAAAGCACAAGTAGTATGTTTTATACAAATACTTCTTTTTTTCTTTTTGTATTATTTGTATATGGAAGCCTACTAGGAAAACCTTGTTTTTAAATGTTTTGGCCTTAGAAATCATGTAAATCTTAAAGGCATAACGAGTAGGATTTGTCGGGTGCTGTTTGTAAAAGCAACATTCAAAGTTGGCCCCTCCTCCCTGGCTCAAAGTGCACACGCTTTTGGTGGTCCCACGTGCTTATGATCTGGTAACTGATTGCTACGTTGAGTCCCTCCCTCACACCCTGTATGCTGTTATTGGCTGGGGGCTACAGATCACTGCCCAAAGGATCAGCCCAGAAACGTCCCGAGCACAGCAAAATAAGAAAATACAGGCAGAGGGCAGGGTCTCTGCAGATGCAGACACCACCACACACATCTAGTGGGTCATAAGTGACGATTGAGAGGGATTATTTTTGTATGAGTCTATACATCGTTTTTTAGGAAAATCCTACTCGTTATGCCTTTAAAGGATTGGATCACCATTTTTTAAGTCTGTCTTAAAACAGTTGTCAGGTGCCCATATGAACATTGACAGAGGTTTTGCTTTCTGTAACTATTCCGCCTGTTCATACTGGCCATCAAAAGATCACTTCCAAATGCGCTTTCAATGTAAGTGATGGGGGACAAGTCTACAGTTCTTGTTCTGTGTAAACATGTACTAATATGTTTTTTTCTGAAGCTGATATGAGGTTTCATCTGTCAGAGTTAGATATCCTCCAAAGTTAGATAATTTCTTGTCGAAAAATCAAACTGGAAATTCTATACTAAAAAGGCTGAAACATTGGAAGATATCCACTTGATTTGTTTGTCATTTTTGCAAGGGACAAGGACTGTTGATTTTGTTTGTGGATTTCTACATTGGAAGGTACATTGTAATGACCAGTATGAACAGGAGGAGTGATTATAGCAAGCAAAACCTGTTTCAACTTCTATATGGGCACCTGACTATCGTTTTTAAGGCAAGAACCATTAACATTTCTAAAGAATGTAACAATGTTACCTTGCAGCCATTCATTAGTTTCCATTTATTTCAGTACACTATGAAAACTGACTTACCAATACCTGAAACTTAAGTGAGCTAGAATAGATAATACGCACATCTTTATCCATTTGAAAGTTGTTTTATCTCTGTGTGTAAAGTAGCTGTATATGAATGTGCATGTATATGAAATCTGAGAAATGAACAGTATGCACTGACTTTGCCTTGCTGTGCAAAATTTAAACCCTGTAGACACACAATAAGCAAACATGGACAGGGTGAAAGGGAGAATGTGAATTTGACAGATCCAGATGCATTACCCATACAGTGTGGTGTGATGCTTTTTGATATATGCCCTTTCCCTTATCCCTCCAGTGTGCATGGGGGTTTTGAAAGCATGTAGTGAGGATAAGGAGGAGGGTGCTACAGCTGATGGAGCACACGGCTGAGGCTCATGAAGGGAACCACTTTGAAATAAGTATTCTAATAACACATAAAGCAGCTCTTTGTAGCCTCTGTGCGACTGGCTGCCTCCACACTGTATAATGCTGTGAGACAGGAGGTTGTTGATTCAGCATCACATGCAGCCACATTGATCTGCTATGTCTGTCTAAAAGTCATTTTAAGTTCACTTTGAATGGAAGGAGTCTGGTGTCTGGGCAGGGCTAATGAGATAAACCTGTTCGGATTTGTCTCCAACCTGTTAGCCAATAAGAATTCCTCAGTTTGTTTAAAAAATGGTTGCAACAGTTAGACCTGTGAAGCGGGTGTTCAGTATACTGCAGTGGTTCCCAACTTTGCATGGTTTGCAAGTTTGGAAGTTCTGCATTTGTACCATTTATCCATTATTTTTAGCCATCCATTTTGATAGTTGCAACATGTGGCATTCAGTTTACTCAACATGTAGATTTTTAAAAAATCCAATTGTATTTTCTGTTTTCTCAAATCTACTCCACAACCATTCCAAGTATCCCCTGGCAACTGCAAAAGCAAGTACCACTGGTTTGGAGTCCCTGTTTTACTGCATCATTCCAGGATCACAACAACAGAGATAAAGTTGGCACAGTGTGGTGAAACAGCCTGGGGTAATTTAATTTTGTCATTAGACCTTTTGCTCCTTGAAACCATGCATCTGCTATCACAACTGCCTGATTAACCTCATCTGCACACATTGATACTGCTAGCCAAGCCTGAGAACGAACATATACTGTATACGAATTCCCCGTACTTCATTGAAGCACATCTTTAAAACAACACAGAATCTCTCCAACAATATAGGAAATACAAATTTTAGCATCAAGCTATAAACTTTCTTTGTAATAGTTTGAGCAGCACTAAATGCAACCACAGTCAGGTGCAGCTGTAGAAGTTGCTTCTTAGTGTCTTAAATAGCAGTAGATCCAGCTGTGATTGTTCTAGCTGCTTCCGAGTCAATCTTCCGCCCTGGTACCAGTAATCTGTTTGTTGTCTTCTTGGCTAACACTGCTCTCTGGAAGCACCATGCTAATAGGTTGTTTGCATATGATGTCACGACAATTACAGATGGGGGCCAGGAAGTGATTTTCTACAAAGGAAGCACTATCACAAGCTTTCAAAATGCACCTGAGACTTAATTGTCATGTTGAGCTTTTTCTAAAATATCATACATCATCATCATTAATTTGGCAAACGCTTTTTTCCATATAAAGCGACTTACAATGATTGCATTGGAACTCTAAAGGAGTTAGAGCCAGATGTCATCAAAAATTGCAAAAGCAACCCTCCAAAATAAACAGCTAAAAGTGTAAAGAGTTCAATTTTAATTGTTTTTTTCTTTTTTTTAAGAAGTGAGATGGAAGTGCTATGTCTAGTAAATTCCACTAAATTCCTCAATGGTTGATTACTTTTTTGTTTTTTCAATTAGGAGGTCAGCTCAGCAGCTCATAACATTGCAACACCATGCCACCAAACTGTCCAATTAGTAGGTTATCAATGAATATCACCATTGGCAACAAACCGACCAATCAATATGTACAGAATTTATAAAATTCATAATCATTGCCCATTCAGAGGCCTTTTGTAATTCCAGGCTCCTGAGCTTTAGCCCAGGAAAGCCTGTGCATTAAATCACACCTGGGCCCAAAGTGCCCATCAAGAGACTAAGATTCTACAGCCATGCTAGCAGCTCTGTGAGGCTGTACTTTGGTACAGTGCTTTGAACGAAATGGTCACATCAGCATACTAACATGCTCACAGTGACAATTCTAGCATGTTGTTGCTTAATGTTTACCAAGTTGCTTACCATCGTTGTTTAGTGTGTCAGTATGCTAATATTTGCTAATTAGCACTAAATAAAAAGGTCATGGGATCACCAAAGTCCATAAATCTGTACCAAATTTCTAGGGCTGACCCAAGTGCTTTGAAGCTTCAAAGCTCCTACCGTTGCCATGGTAAGCGACGTCCAAATCAGTATTCGATTGCTGCAGGGTTTTTTTATTATATGTGCATTACCTCAGAAACCCCAAATAGCCCATGAAATATAGGCCTACATATGAGCAAATTCGTTTTTATGGGCTATGGCTGTAATTTATTTGATGTGATTATTGCACATTTTGTAGCCGTTTTCGTTTCAATAAAAAGGAAAATCCTTGAAGTTCGATTTGTCCTCTGGGAACCATGAATGTCAGTACAAAATTCCATGATAATCCATCTAGTAGTTATTGAGATATTTCAGTCTGTACCAAAGTGGTAGACCTACCAACCAACCATCAGGCCGACATTGTCATCCCTAGAGGCAATGTAACGTCCACTATTGTCCAAGTCAAGCGAGACATTAACCTTTAACATAACAACAGATGATGTACAGCTCAGATACAGCAGAATCTTTATGGCTTTAACAAGCTTATCTGTCTCTCTGTGTCTCCTTTCCCCTACTTCCTCTACACCCAGGGACTCTCTCTAATCTCTTTCTTCCTTTTAAGAGCTTCTTATCATCATGTCTCATTATCATCTCTCTCTCTGTTTCAGTTTGATGTGGCTACTTCACTGTTCCAACATGATGGTTCCTTATAGTGCAAAAGCACAAGGTAATAAAATTAACTTCAGTCACTATAAAACGACAGTCAAATAAGAACAGATTACCCATCCACAGCATGACTGTTTATATTCCTCAGTGTGTGACGACAAGTCGACACATTCACAGCTAAATTTGCACACTGTCATGTTCAAAATATATGGCCAAAAGTATGTGGACACCCCTATCCAATGGTAACCAATACTCTGCTTGTTTAATATAAGTGTACGAGGCCAGTCAGTCTGATGGAGAGGTACTTTAAAACTACTTCAACCATAGCAGTTTAGTCAGTGCAGTGTTTTATAGGGTAAAATTACTTATCTCTTATTCGTCTTATTCCCTAAAATTTAAAAACTAGTCAGTGCGAGGGCGTGGTTAACAAACTGTGATGTCTGGACATGACTTATGATTGAGAGATTGGACACGTTATATGTTAAAAGATAAACCATACTGATAATTGCAAATAGAAAGAAGAATGATGAATATGTTTATGAAATCAATTCTATTTAATTAAAAGTGGTTTTGCCTTTATTAAATTGTGTTTTTATTAAATCAATCACATATTTATCAAAACAAGTTCTGATTTAAAAGCAGATTTATCAGTTTAATTATGATACAATTTGGATAAACTCTGTTTTTATCCTTTTATTTATGTGAGTTGCATCCTTACTATGAAGTCATGGACATGGTTATAAATCATTTGATATCTAAAATGGACAACAAAAAAAACAGGAATTAATTTAAAAAAATATACAAATGAATACATTCATCCATCCATATCAAATCTAGATCTTTCATTAATTTATGTTTAAATTGACAATAAAGACTATTAGGATTATTGAAATAATTTTCAAAAGAATATATTAATCAGTTAATAAACAGCTCAAATTAAAAAGGGGGAAAAAAGGAGGGATTTGAATTTCAAAATTAACTAATACATTAATTCATAAATGTATCTCCCAATTACATATCAATTAATATAATACTATTGTCGTGGCAATTTTGCAATTCCACACAAACGAGACAAAAATCCCTTATAGTAGGCTATTGTCACACTTTATTAATGCTCAGAGCATGGTACCGTACACAGGACAAAGGTTAGTTTGCAATGTGCACCCTGATGGGAAGCTGTTCTCTCTCTTTATACCTTGGCTCAGTCCTCCCCCTCTGATCGAGGTTGCTTCTTTCAGTAAACATCCTCATTTGGTTTGATTCATCTGCTGTGGTGCTATGGCCATTTGCTATCCTCCTATATCCTGTCAGCCTTGGTTCTCATGACAATCTGCATGCCTTTGTTCTTAAGACAAAGGGCTCAAAAACCAAATGGTCAGGATCTTCTCGTGACATCCAGGTGGGAAAAGGCCACTTCCTTCAAGTTTTATTACCTGACCCGTTGTTGTATTTTCTCACAGTACAAAGTGCTTTCTGTGGTCATAAACTTTATGTTAACTCAGTCACAGGTTACATTGTACAGGATTCAGCATAATCAAACATAATGGAAATTAACATGATATGTAATTATTTCCTTTACAGCTGCTATATAACCATTTTGATCCCTGTGGTCCTCAGAACCACTGTAGAAGCCAGGTCCGTATCATAATATTAAGAGATATTGTAAGATTTTTTTATTTTGGTAGTGGAAAAAATCTATTTTATTCTTTCAGCTCTTGCATTTTAGTAAATGTCCTGTGAAATGTCAAACAATATATGTAGGTTTTACTTTCCTCCCTTCTTCCAAGCCTGACTGTGGTTGCTGGGAAGTAATTGTTCTTGAAAAGTCTGAGATCTTACTGTTTCCAATTTAACTTTATTTGATGAATGTGTTAATTGAATTACATTGTAGAAAAACCTCTTGTGTCAAATTAAATAAAAGCTTCTCTAAAATCTTCAGAGAATAACTACAAGTTGTAATACCTAAAGGACAAAGTAGGTTGTTTGTCAGTGTCTTCCAAAACAACCCAATGAACTTGCCAAAAACAATTCATAGGAGCATTTTCTGATGCGCCACTGCTATGTAGTGCATTCACACTTACTTAAGTAACCAGGTTACTGTCAGCTTTCTGTAGTAAGAGTTAAGGCTGGGAAAACATTGCTATCATGATTAAACGAAAACTAGTTTTGACTGCTGGTCTCCTGTTGGTCGGTCTCCTGTGTTCCGTGTATCCAGTGTTGACGCAACCATCCACCATGACCACCTCCCTAACTCTGTTTTCACACATACTGTACAGATACAAAGTGGTAGGCAGTCTCTGTTCTCTCATAAACCTGTAGCTCTGTAGGTATATTGCGTTGAGCACTTTAGCATGATGTGGAGGATGATTATGAACAGTTTTACATCTTTCACAGAAGAAGAATTTAAATTGTATGAGTAAAGTGAATCAGAGAGATGTGTTTCAGAGAAGATTTTGATGTAAAATTGTTGTCTTTACAGGGCAGAATTCATTTAGAAGCAACATTCGTAAGACTGGATTATATTGAGAGGTGTTTCTAATAGTTTGTCCACCCATATTATAAGGTGACACCCTTAATCCAATGCAACACTACCACTAAAAAAGGACCATAGATTGAATCACCACCTCTCTGACACAGATAATGAATACTTCACAAAGGTCTACCTAAGAAGGTAGTAACTCAGTGTATGCCCTGCACAAAGTGACAAGAGAACTGAACAACTACAGGAAATCTGCTGTCATAAGAATTTTTTATGGCCCAGAAAAGGTTTAGAATCTTCAATCTTTTCCTTTCAAACTCCCTCAACTGCATTCTTACAGTACAGTACAGTATAGTACAGAATGGTAGATGGTGTTGAGATTGTTTTTAATAATAAAACTGGCTCCATTAGATTTCTGTCTGCCCACTGAAATCATCACAGACTGTTGCTACAACATCAGGCTGAAAAATTATGTCATCAGAGAGAACAATGTGCTTTACACGGGGAGAGATACTTTGATTCTCCCCCTCTCTCACTCACTCACACATACATACACACTGAGTAACCATAGTAACAGAATAGGGTGTGCAACAGGAAAAGCAGATGCATGATGGGATGTCAGTAAGTGAGTCAGCGTTCTGTGTGGTTCCCATGACGTTGAGGCTGGACCACTCCACACTTCCTGGTCAACACTCCTTCCTGGCAATGATGTCATCAGAGATAGATAGATAGATAGATAGATAGATAGATAGATAGATAGATAGATAGATAGAACTTTAAAATATATACTTTAAAATATTAAACAATTTAAATCAAATAAATAAAACTGTTGTTAATATTAATACTGACTACGTCAAGAACCATAGCAGAATACTAACATTAATATTAGTATTAATAGGTTTTGATTACTTTTATTTCAGCTTTTTGTACATGTATATGTTTTTTTTTTCTTTTGTGTGCATGTGTGCACGCAAGATACTATATTAGTGACAAATTAACAAATCCAATATTATATACCAAGGCTGTTCATGATCAAACATTCATTCAAGCATTCTTTCATCAACAGTGCTGTTTTTAATGTTAATTGGTGTTTCATTTGCAAACTTTACTATATTTTATATATATGCCGATCTAAGGAGACTGTGTTGTACCTCTGCAATAATTATAGAGGTGGTTAATTTAAAATGACTATTTTGTTGATGCATTTAAACTTCCAAAAGGTCAATTAAAAAGAAAAACTACTTATAAAGTTTTTAAATGATCATTAAATGTGCCAAATTGTTATATTCATTCATTTCAAGATTCAAATCTTTATGGCAACTATTTGCCTACGTAGAAAAGTCTTGATTATTCTGGTGGAACCTCAGTCACCCTGCAGGAACTGAGACAATGTGACTTGGATGAGAATTGATGAAAAGCAGATTCCTGCTCCTCTATGTGTTTTCCATCAGTTTTACTATCTATAATCCTCTCAGATATCCTACAGTAAGAAGACAACATTTTATGGTTTAGCCATTTACCACCTCAGGCTAAACTGTGAACAAGACCTCCCCTGTGCATGTGTTTGTGTCTGTGTGTTTCTGTGTGTGTGATAATGTGTTGGTTTTTACTCTTACACTGCTGCTCTCTCTCATTAACTCTATCCAGGACTCTATCAACAACAACTCTTTAGGCAAGAAGGACAGCTGGAAGGACTCCCACTCTTCCTCCCCACACATTACAGGTATGTACACTAAATGAGTCTGAAAAAAAAAATCAAACAAACAAACAAAAAGAGGTAAAGAAAATTTGATTGAAATAACATATGTAATTAAGATGGATAATGTCATCTCTCCTTCAAATCCAGTTAAACACTAAACAGAAACGCGAAGATGGCGGGTTATATTTTGTTTAAAGCAACTCTGTGGAACTTATTGATTTTGGTGGTCCCTGTAGACAAAGGCGGTAGTGTTTCACCTAACGTTAGGTTACATGTTCCCTCTGTTTCACTCCCCGCTGCAAGGAGACTACTTCTCCGGGAGGAGAACAGACGGCAGCTCTGTAGACGGACCTTCAGTTAGCGGCTGAAGCAACTCAAATTCAGCCAGAGCAAACTCCAGCATCGTTTCGTCTGATATCGCAGAAAACCCCGACCCGGTGGCAGGCATTAAGAACAACTATTAGAAACTAATAGAAATAGCCAATCTTCTCGCTGTTGGTCTCGTTTGCTTATGTAGGTCATATAGAGTCATCAGTATTAAATGAAACAGTCTCAGTTTCATAACCACTTAAAAACTCCATAGAGTGCTTTTAAGGTACATTTACACAAACTTTGAAAAGCTGCTCTCTCTGAAGCCACAGTCACCGGGATGGTCAGAGGAATTCTGAGCGCAATCTCACATTTTGGAAATGTTTACACAATTCTTTTGAGGAGTGTTTGATGCTGTAGTTGTTCCCTTTGGAATTATATCTCTGAGTAACCTCAGCTCTGGCAACAGGTTCTGTGCATTTATGTCCTAAGATACATGCTCAGTGTGTCACAGAGCAGAGAGAGCTTGATCAGCTGTGACATTAAAATAATCTGTTATATAGGCTTGCTCTGGATTCTAGACGCACTCATCTAGGACCTAGAAGACGTTAGAAGTTGTATTTTTATTTCTATGTATTCTTTGTTGTGTTTCAGTGGTTACCATACTTTTCTGTCATGCCCCCTTTGGAGGCCAAAAAAGTCTCTTTCCCTTTAATTAATTGCATTTTTGTCAACTGCTAACAATAGAACAACAGGTAACAAAAGGAGCCAAGCTGAATTTTATTGAAATAACATTATCAAGAACACGTGAACTGCTTCTTTTCACAAATGCGTTTCATTTGTTACTGTTGTGCAAAATACATTTTGCCCCAAGATTTTGTACACAATAAGAAACAAGGCTCCCCTGCTGTATGTAAGGTGAACTTGAGAGCAACCCCAAGTGTTTGCTCAACGGGCATCAAAAATGTGTCTGTCTTCCACAGTGTGTGTACATAATTGTCGGGTCTAAAATGAGCACCGAACACACAACATCACCAAGGCACCCATGGTGAAAAATGGTGAAAAGCCACGAAAACTACTGAAAAAAGACAGACTCACTAAATAACAACCACTCAGGCTCACTACCACCTACTACTGCACATTGAGCTGAGGCAGAGAGGGGTCCAGCTGCAGTCCTCCCTCCTGAGGCCCCAGTTCTGTGAGCCAATGGGGTTTGAGCATGAGCATTAGGGTTCCATTGTATGAAGTAAGCTATGTAACCTTTCACTTATTTCACCTTAGCAGTCCACCGAAATCTGTTTCTGAACAAATTTGAGGTGAGAAATAAGCAATCCAGTTGCTGACTCTTCACTCATATTAGATCTACAAGGCCTAATTTAAAAGTTTGTTCCGACTTTCGTAAGGCAAGGGCACTACTGCACTGCTGGCAGTTGCAACTGCTTTCTTGGCCGTGCTTCAAGCATGTGGGGGACACTGAAGCGAAGCAGCAAAGCCCCAAACAACTACACATTAATATTTGTAAAATATATTACAGTACAGATGGGTGACAAATTAAAGGAAAAAACAACATGAAGTGTCTTAGTAAGGTGTTGGGCCACCACGTGCCGCCAGAACAGAAATGTTTCATCATAGGATAAAGGTGATCACTCAGAACAACTTTGTGTTGATTTGCAGTTGTGGGAAATATTTTCTTGTTTAACTTTACTACTATATGAATAATCGAGTTTGTATAATCACTTATATTGCAATAAAACATTTATTTTTTTATCGTCTTTGACAAACTCCAAATTACAATGGTGTCAAAAATAAGAGATTGTCTATAAAAGAAAATAAGGTGGACCTAGAGGAGGGCACCTGCAGCTAAGGCCCACATTAGGTGGAGCATGCAGCATTATAAAACAGAATGCACACTAGAAGCTCATTGAGTGTTGCTCCTGGGACCAGCTCATTTTGTTGAACTCTGTTTTGATGAACCTTGTTCCTTTGTTCAATAAAACTACAAAATACCAGACTCTGAAGATCTTTCTCCCACACAGTGACCCCTCCCTCTAAGGGGACAAGTGGACCCAAACCATGCCAGGAAAATGCCACTCACAGCATAACAGAGCCACTAGATCCCCTCACTGCAGGGGTCAAGCATTCGGATTTTTCCTTTAATTTGTCACCGATATGATGTATAGTCTTCATATATTTAGGGCCCAAGCAGCGACCGCTGTGAGGTCCCTATTGTATTTCAAGGAATTATTTTTATTATTATTATTATTTTATTTCTTTTTTTTAAAATTATTTTTACCCTTTACAAAAATTGCGATCTGATATTGGAATCGTGCTTGGGTGTGGCAAATTGGCTCAACAGCGCCCCCTACAGTCAAAAACCAACTGCTTAGTTTCAGCTACATGGCTGAAATTTGGTATGCCTATGTATCATGTCCAGACGTACAAAAAAGCCTCTTGCAGCCATGCTCTAAACCCAACAGGAAGTTGGCCATTTTGAATTTTGTGGTAATTTTTGGCGATTTACATACTTTAACGAATTCCTCCTAGAGAATTGATCAGATCAACTTCAAACTTGGGCTGTGCAATCTAAAGACCTTCGCAATGAAAAGTTGTGCTCATCCCTGTAGAGTGTCAGCGTGGACGTGGCATGGCGGCCATTTTGCGCATTTCGCCATGAAACATCAAGTTGTTGTAACTCAAATATACATTGTCCAGTCTGCCCCAAACTCCACATGAGTCATGGCCTGAACACATCTACGTACCAATATTCAGTCATAGTCTTAGCACCACCTGCTAACAACAGGAAGTCGGCCTTATGTGACAAAGATCATCCAATTTACATGACATTTACATGGTATGGTCTACAAATTATATCCCGCAACATGACGTACAATTAGTGCGTGTTGTCTAGCGCCACATAGTGGACACAGGAAGTGACATTTATCTCATTCAGGCAGTGTCCAATGGTCAAGAAAATTCAGAGCCATGTCGACCGGCCTTCTGTGAGGACACCGGGGCTGCCGCTCCCCCTGACATTCGCGAGAGTGCGAGGGCCCGTTCAACGCTGCTTGCAGCTTTAATTATAATTAGATTTCCAGTATATAGTTTTCATATTATTATATTTTGTGAAATGACCTGGCAATTGACTGAAAGAAAATACAATACATCCTCTGACCAGCGGGGGGCAATAACACCTACATGAGAGGGGCATGAGGAGAAAGGTCTGAAGAGAGGGCTCTGAGGAGGGAGGTCTGAGGTGCTGCAGTTGGATCCTTTTCGAATCCAGGACACCGACTCCCGTTTATTATGTGATATGACGCGTTGTTGAAAAAAAGAGCATTTTTTAGGAGCACTGCTCAAAATGACTACTTTTTCCTCTGAATTTTTTATCTCTTGTAAAACATACTAAATCCTGCAGTAACTTGCAGGGGATGTATAACAGTACAAGAGTGACAACAGATCCTCAAGAATTAAGTGAAAATGTTTGAAATATTGAAACAATGATTGAAATAATCATGTGTGGATTTTTCCTCTGTTCCTGTAACTCTTATCCTGGATAAACTGCTTACTGTAGGTAACTTTGATAATCCCTCTGTATGCATCTGGTTGCCTAATACATAATCTAATACTTTTGTTTGTTTTCGTGTGTGTTAAGGGGATCTAACACCACCGGGTATCCAACCAAAAGCAGAGGACAAAGTCCAACAAAGCACGCGCCGAACAGCCTTAAAACCACCTATAGCCAATGGAGCCAATAGCAGAGCGAACACTCAGGCTACTGCCACCACCACAGACACGCGCGCTCGACCGCGGGATAGACAGGTGTCTGGGGCTACACACACACAGTCCTCCAGTACACCGAGGAGTCAAAGGAGAGGAGGAGGAGGAGGAGGAGGAGGAGGAGGAGGAAGAGGAGCCACAGCAATGAAAGAGAGGAGCCTGGGGGACATCAGAGTGAAGGATGGAGTGACAGCAGGGAAAGAAGACAGAAGAGTAGGAAGACTGTGTGAGGAGTCCAAGGGGAAGGAGAGAGAGAGGAATGGACATCAGAGGCCAAGAGAAACAAATAGACTGAAAGGCCGGGGGGCTGATGGGAAAGGAAAAGTAGTTGCTAAAGGAGGTAACAGAGGAGGGGGACTCAAGCCAAATAACGTACTGTCTAACCAGGAACTTTATCTGACAGCCATGGTGGTCCCACGGACGCCTATAGCACCAAGAAACCAGGATAAGACCCAAGACCAAGGTAATGAACCCACCTTTAGAGCACAGGTTGGTGGGTATTGTAACCTTTATTTTTGCCGATGGGAGGGTAGTCTGACTTTTTTGTGAGAGCAGGGATGGGTCTTTTTTTTTTTTTCTTACTCTGTATCTATTTTCTTTGCAGTCTTCCCTTGTGAGATTTATTATTTTAACAAGAGAGATTAAAAAAGTTACATCAAAAAGATTGCTCTCATGTGCACCATGGGTTTCAAGGTGTGTCTTGTTATATGCAGGTGACAGCAGTCCTCTTTGTATCATGGCTTTATGTTCCCATAACAATCAAGAATGTAACCAATAGTAGCAATATGTCAGTTTTGAGAAACACAATACATGTAAATTGTATTAGTAATTGAATATTATCTCTAGCAATGAGCACTTTACATTTTTACTGGCCTATACACTTGCTCTGGGGTTAAGTCCCCCTCCCAAACCCAGCGATTTTTGCACAATCCCTAAATTACAACTCTTTTATTTGCATTTTTATTACAGAACAGGGAAATGATGCAGTTGTTGATTATCAAAGGAATTTTGTTGAAATAACTGCTAAAGACAAAATAAACAAACAAACAAAAACAGAAAAAGCTAACAGTGATAGACATAAACCCAAGTAAATATGAATTGAGAATTGGAAACTTTATTCTCCATATTCATTGAATTGTGTGCTTGTACATGGACCAATGACTAAGACCAAATTTTACTTTAGATTTTTTTTGCGTGTTCAGTTGACCTGCTGCGCAATGACTAAACACTCTCTGGATTACATTAGCAATTTATTGCAATTAAGTAATTGGAAGTGTACCAGTTGAATACTGTCTGTCTTGTAATTAGTACCAAATTACACAGTACTTTGCAGGAGCCTTCCTCTGAAATTACAGTTACACATGAGTTTGTTTCTATGAAATTACAAGAAAACTATGTGACATGCAAAATAAAAAAAAAATGTATCTGGTATAGTGTTTTATGGTCTAATCACTGTTTCAGCGACATTTACACCCTCACAGTGATGGGATTCTGATGAAAACACTGTACACTGAAAGGGCAACTGTAGGTGACAGAATAGTTATATAAGGGTTCCCAAACCAATGTAAAGGTCAGGGGATCATCAATGTCACTAGGTATCTTCCTTTTGGGAGTATGAATGTGTAAATACAACTAACTGTATGACTGTATGAGAGGGGGCAGGAGATTCCGTCATCTGAAAATTGAAAGTTGTGCCTGATAATGGCCACAGGAGGGGCTCGTGGGAATGAGAATTTGCAAAAACTTAACACTACTTAGTTATGGCTAATCTGGCAAAGGTCACATTCTTCTTGGCACCTTGAGGGTAGCAGAACCAGCTGAAAACTCAACATTGCCTTGTCAAGTTGTTTAGGGGGAATGTTTTAGGAAGCAATTGCCCATTTACACATCCAGCAAACACAGAGCAACATTAGCATTTGTTTGGATTTGATTGTGTTCACCTGATAAATGTCCAATATACACTCTCCTTTTATCGTTGCTTTTAATCTAAGCCAGTTCTGAGAAAAATATCTGGCTTTTTCGCTGCTAAATCGGCAGTGTTCACCAGATAGTCTTTAACTTTGTCTTGTTCATGCCTGCTGCTGGAAACAAGGTTGATGAAAGCGTGGAGTTATGGGATGGAAATCCAAAACAATTATCCAAAATTGACTAAAAAGCTTCATAGAGCTGAGGGGAATTGCAGAGTTGGTGATCATTCTCTCTGGGTTTTCCACTACTATAGACTCCTTTATTATTATCCAATATTGATATGAAAAAATATTTATTTAAAGATTTGGTGGTCACATGGACACCAACAGACAGACTCTTTGGAAGAGGACATAATATTAGTATCCACATTGGCCTGAAAACAGTCAGTCTATGATTACAACCCCAGTCTGACTACTGGCCATTGAACACCTGTACCTGAACCCAAGGGGGTAAGTGCCTTGCTTAAGGGCAAAATAAAGACCCGGAGTAGTGTTGTGAAATTTCTGGTAAATACTAGTTTCCTCTTTTAAATATATCTGTATCATATGTCTATCCAAATGACTTTTCCAGGTAAGTTACATCTAGTCTAATCATATCTGTTAAGACGTTTAAGGTATGTAACATGTGACGGGGTTCACAAATATCTTTGTCCACATTTTATTCCCGAACTGTTTGCAAGCAGTTTGCAAATTACTCTGTTACTCCTTATATCTACCCACTGTCCATATTTTGTGTTCTTAGGTCAAAACCATGATAGGACCCAGGACAACCCCCCTGTCCTCTCCCGGTCCAGCAGTGAGGGGGGGTCAAACAGAATGTCCCTCAGTTCAGACACAGAGGGTCTTCCACCAGGGCCTCTGCATCCCTCTCTATCCCACCGCACCAACCCTGACATCAGTGAAGAAGAGGGGGAGGGAGATCCAACTGCCTGCATGGACGTCCGGAATGATCCAACCCACTGCTTTGCAGGTAATGAAAAAACAGAAATGGGCTTTACCAAGTCAGAGGTGGACGCAGGAGGAAAAGGTGACAATAACACTGAGGTAGATGGCACCAACTCTGTCACTGGAGGAGATTGTCCGGCTGCTCATAATGTACGAAAGAGTGAAGCTACAGCAGGGTTAAATTATGACTCTGTTAAATACACTCTGGTGGTCGATGAACACGCTCAATTAGAGCTGGTCAGCCTCAAGGACTGCTTCCACGGTTACGAGCACAATGATGACAGTGATGCAGAGACGGTCTATCAGTCAGCCAATGAGGAGGAAGACCCAGAGTATGAGGAGGACAGGAGGAGGAGAGAGGAAGCAAGGAAGCAAGGTAACGATACAGATTCATTTTTAACATGGCTGAGCACGCTTCTGTCACAAAGCAGTATCATGAGTTGGTAAAACAGTGGCTAAAAACCTAGAAGCAAGATACACCTTTTTGCTATTTTGCTTTTCTAAAAACCTGCCAGTCATGGGACTAAAAATGTAAACTTTGTCCTGAGGATGGCCCTAAAGGAAAGTTCATGGGGTAAGTTAATTAAATTAAAGGGTTTATCCCTTTGGGAGCATGAATGTTCTCAGCAAATTTCACGGTAATCTGCCTGTTAGGTTGACATTTTCTCCTGATGGTGGTGCTAGACTAAAACTCATTAAATGTCTAAAATGAAAATGGTTCATCCCTTGAGAAGCATGAATATGCTCAGTTAATTTTATGGCAGTCTGTTTGTTAGGATTTAATATTTGCTTTGTAAGAGTGAAAATGACTTAAAGGTTCTATGTACAACATTCAGAACATTAATATAGCAGCTATTTGCCATGTAAAGATATAGTGGAGTAATGGCGTCCTGATCAGAGAATGAAGTCACGCTCCATCTGTGTGTGTTGTAATCTGAGCTTCTCTGTTCTTTGTTTTGGTAGCTGGGATGGCCGCGCGTGCATGTTAGTGCATGGGAATCCCTCCCTGTGAAACTGTTGGCCCTCCCCACTTTTATAAAGAGACTAAAAGAGTAACCTCCCACACAGCACTGTAAAAGCGAGATGATAGAGTGCAGTTGGAAACGTTCAGCTGAGGGCATTCACATTCAATTGAAACCATCAAACTTTAGCTATCTAAAGCACATTTTACTTGATGTTTTATGTAGCTAGCGTTAGCAGGATAGCTAGCAAGCTAATAATTGGCTAATTAGCGAGCAACAGCAGGCACAGACTGTGTCTGAGTGTGCGTCTTTTGTTTCTTTCGTTTGTATTCAGTTCAGCCTCTGACTAAACTCAGCACTCACCAGAGACTCCAGTTCTTTGTTATTTTCCTCCAATCTCTCTTCTTTTCCCCTCTCATCTGTACATTTCCCCTTCAGTCAGTTGTCAGTATGGAAGAAGAGAGACTTATTACATAATAACACCACACATTTTTTAATCCCAAAAGTTTACCAGTCTCGCTAGTAAACGGCTGAGGCGCCCATTGTTGGTCTGAGATGCTGCTGCTCTAGTGCGACAACTAGTGTCAGTGAATTTCGTATATATCACCTTTAATTGTGTAATAATATCTAATATTAATAACGAATTCTGGTGGAGCTAGAATTCTCTTCTTTTATTTGCACAAAGACTTTTGAAGAATTTTGAGACAAGCCTTGAGGATTCATGTTTAAGTGATCTTAACAAAGGTTTTGGGATTTTTTATGTAGAAGTGTGTCATCTGCATCTCAACAGAAATAGATATGATGCCTCGGTATCATATTACTAATTTGGAACATACAGCAAAAAGAGAAAAGAGTAGAGGACCCATCACAAACACTTGTGGAACACCACTGTACGGATAATGGTTAGACCACCATATTTTGTACCAGGTGATTGTGCCGGTGTAGTTTCAGGAGAGAAGATTGACTGAAGTTGAAATCAAACCTACGCCATCTTTTTACACGGCTATCAGTTTAACTTTTCCTTGTCTTCTGCTCCAAGAGAGGAGGAAAGAGGAGGAAAAGAGAAGAAAGGAGGAGGAGAAGATGGAGAAGAGGAGGGAAGAGGATGTGAAGAGGAGGAGGGAAGAGGAGATGAAGAGGAGGAGGGAGGTTGTGGCAAGGAACTGCAAGCAGTCCAAGGTAATGTCAACCACAACTTCAGAGGAAGAGGACTCTAATGGAGGAAGGGCCGGAGCTTCCAGAAGTAGGAAGTTCCTCAACCTGTTTGCCAACAACAGCAGCCATTACAGTGCCACTGGTTTGTATATTCTCCAAATATTTAGTTGAAATAAAAATGAATTAGTCTAAATTAACATTTAGATAATAAATTCTAATTAATATTCAGCTCCTGTGACACATCTCAGTAGAGCTAACTAATTAAAGTTGCTTCCTGTCTGTCTTTTAGACTGTTTAGATCTCAGTTCATTTCTGCCATTTGATATTGTACAGACAGTGAGGTAATATGATCTAAGGTTATCAGTATATGCATCGATATACCAAAAATGACAGGCCAAGAAATACATGACGTAGTCTTGACTGGGTTGATGTATAGGTTTGAAGTTCACTTTATTCATCACCTCTGTGTGTACCTTTTTCTTTTAGTTGGTAAGTGAGTATGTTGAAGTTTCCGTTGTCAATGTCACATTTTTGAGGGCTTAAATGTAAAGCTATAGGCTTAAATATGTATTTCTAATTAAGCAGCATTTTTAAATGTATTTATTTTTTTATTTCAGAAATACCTACCAAAAACACATTGACATTAGTCTCAAATTAGTTATTGAGACCAGACTATGAAGTGGGAAAAAAACCTTACTTTAGAGATGTTGGCAGTTTATTAAAAGGTCTTTATGGAGGCAGTAATGTGTTCTGAGCCACCATCTGGTGTAGCCTGATAATCAGACCGAATTGCTACTTGTCATGGTTTTTCTGCATTTTTCTATCGTTGTTTTTAATGAATTTAGCTAAGCAGAGTTGACGTCCCCTGCGGTATAGTGACTAGAGAACAAGCGTTGTGTGGATACATGTATTGCTATTGTTCGTTGTCGCTAGAGAGCAGGAATAGTCTTATGTTTTGTGTTATATGTAAGGAAGTAACGCAAGTCTAAGAGAGACTATGAGTCATCATAGTACGAAGTAGGTACTGAGAAGATGTCCAGCATATTGTTGTGTCAATGTCGCTTGAACGCCAGTAAAGCTCCACAAACTGGAGAGTCTTTTTAGTAGTTATGATACTACATCCCCATTTTAATCCTGCCTATAATAACCTGACCAATGAAATGTTTCTCCAACTGCTGAGAAACAGCTGTTAATGAGAACAATAAGACCTTTTTGAATTGGTAAACACATCTGAGATCAGAGGTCTGGGATCAAGCTACATCTACCTACATTAGTTACACTAGTGTTAGCTTTAAAAAGTAATTATGTGTTGAATTTGTATGAGATTGTAACATATTTCAAATTATTCTGATGGCATAAGTTTTTGTTTGCCCCAATATCCCTTTTCATACTACCACCAGTAGTTGCCAAAGTCAAAATTTTCCAAACCATACACACGGGGGCTCTGAGCATTTTCATGGTGGTAGCCATTTGGCCTCTCCATTCCTCAGTATATGTCAGTCAAAATTGGATCACATTATTTTGTGTTTTTTCATTCAAAGAATGAATACGAAACAAAATACAAACTGTAAGCTGTTGATTGTGTGCATAACATCAATGCTGTATTATTCAGGTGCTGGGTCATTTGGTGTGTTCTCCTGTGTTTTGGATGGAGTGGAGAGACAGCAGAGCCACAGAGCTGTCTACAGGTTAACACATATGATTATATACAAACTAATTTTGATGTCCAAATAAACACATAGACAGAAATGTGTACATTTTTATGCCTGTTTTTAGGTTTGTCCCTCGTCATGCAGATGAACTGTACCTAGAGACAGATGACCCAGTGTTAATGCTGAATCAGTCTGAGGACCTGTGGTGTCAGGGTTACAACATGAGGACTGGAGCTACCGGCATATTCCCTGCCTTCTATGCTGTCAGGGTGGCCAGAGATATTAACCAAGGTACACTGCAAAGAACTGGGCTGTAAAACAGAATATATCACCATCATCAACATTTGATCATTTAAAATGTTTCTTTGTTCTCCTTTCTTCTCGCAGTCCAGAAAGATGGTTGGATAGAGCAGTTCCTGGTGCGATTTCTGGGTTCAGTTCAGGTCCCCATCCACAAAGGCAATGACGTGCTGTGTGCTGCAATGCAGAAGGTACATAAATACAGACACTGTATAAGAGAACCACACCATGAAAGCTGACTATCAGTGATATAGTGGAAAATAAAGATAACAACCTCCAGCTCCAACTGCAGCAAAGTATAGCTACTTTTTTCATTTACATTTTAATACTTTTAAGTATAATATTGACAATACTTTTACCTATTAAAGCACCACAAATCAGTCTTTTTTTTAAACAGTGAAACAAATGACTAATGATTAATTGAAAGAATGAAACAGGTTACTCACAGTGACAAATCCACAGAGAATTAGCACTCAATTCCGTAGCTCTACAGAGCTTTTCAGCCTCTTTTAGCTCATTGTTTTGTTTTTATTGCACTTTTACTGTTCGGCTCTGTCTCAGTGCTCTCATCAACCGCATTTCCAGCAGTAGCAGACAGCTGTTTTCAGCCAAAAATCTCAAAAATCAAAAAGTGATAAACCCACTGTATGCTAACTGCCCTGCACCAAATGGCAATACACTACAAGACAGACAGCTAGGCGCTAGCTTTGTTTTTTTTTCAACTAGCAAGTGAACGTAGTAGCATAAGCTAAAGAGACAGATATTTTTGTCAGGACTTCGTAGAGTTCAAAGCAGAGTTAAAAGTGAATATTGGACATTCATCAGGTGGACACAAACACAACTCCAATATGCTGAGGTTGCTTCATCTCAGTTAAATGATGTCTAAAAAGGCAACCTTTGCTAACATATTAGCCATAACAACTTGGTGATATGGTGATAATATGTCAGGGCAGTGTGTCTGTCAGCTTAAATTGGAATTTCTCTGCTCCCAAGGGGTGAAAACAAAGAAATTATTGTGGCTTTAAGTACTTACATTCAACCTGAAAAAGTGGTTTAGTTTATTTTCACCCTCACTACATCTGCTGGTGATCATTTGGTATCCAGAGCACAAACTACAGCAACAAATTACAACTTGGTTCATAGTGGACCCAAGTCCAAAGAAACTGATTATTGTCAGGTCTTTTACTCAAAAATCATAAATACAGTATCTATTACTTGTTTTTTTTATTATTGGGAGCACAGGTGTGTTAACGATTGTTATAACAACCCCAAGTTTGGTTTTAAAATGAAGGTTTTTCAGCAGAAACAGAAGAGGACGGGACTTCCTGAGAGCAGTCTTTTTCTGCCTAACTTTTCCCCAATGTTGAACCCTTTTCCATGTAAGTGTCACTTAGCAAAAAATATTTTTGAAAAGTAATGGGTAGAATAGAATAGAATACAACTTCATTGTCCAACCAAGGCTGGAAAATCACCTTTGGTCTCACCGGATACTGTACAAACAACACATTACAAGAATACAACAAATCTCATCACATCACAACAATTGTGCAACAATGAATCCAACTAGTACAACATACACACAATGCCCAGCATACATTCACCTCAGATGAGTGCAGATTAGTGCAGATTAGTGCAGTTTGTCCATGGAATTTATTGCACTAGGAACAAAAGATTTTTTGTTTGCCAGAGGCACTCTGCAGCAACTCAAACTCAGTATGGAGGGGGTGTTTAGTGTCACCAATAATGGACCCTGGCTTTTTGGGTACTGGTCTGATGATAGACGCTTTCCATGTACACACATGCACAGTGCAGGTGTACACTAAAAACTGGAAAAGCCTAGTTAAAACAGCCCTTAGCTGAATGGAACACACTTTCAGAACACGTCCACGTAGACCATCAGGTCCGGGTGCTTTGTGGGGCTTAATCCAGGAAAGGCAGGTGCCAACCTCCTCCTCTGATAGCTGAATTGTGGGGTTTCAGGGTAAACTGGCACAGATGGCATTGCTCTTATCTTTGAAATCCATGGTGTCAAATCTTCCATAAAATCGATTATGATCATTCACAAAGGAGGGGCTGTCAGAGAAACCATCATCTTGTTTTTTGGACATCCTACCCATCACTGTGTTGGCGTCCCCCTTGTATCTCTGACTTAATCTCTACCGCTATCTTAGGCCGATCTTATTGTGTTTTTGTGTTTTATATCACCGGTTTTAGTGGTTTTTAGTTGCTACACATAAGCTACCACTTCCATCCACGGGCTAAAATACGGCGATCTCCCTTAAGTGTGCTGTTTTGGACCGGATCCTGTCTGCCGCCGGCAAAAAGGTGCCATAGCCAAGCTCTCTACCTCCTGACTACCGCAAAGGGGCTCCGATTCTGAAAGTACAGTTTTTGTGCCTTTTCTCCGTGCCTGACTCTTGATTGCACATCTTGGGCTACCAGACCACCGCTGCGGTTAGCGTTTAAGTGCTGGAGCCCTCCCTGTCAACAGCTGCTACCCTCCATAACCTGGTTGCTAACCTATGGTTTTGCACATCTAACCTTTGTACTGGCCTCCTCTATATTTCTGTTCCCTAGCCACCTCATCTACAAACCATGGCTTCACTTACCTCTCCATCCGGCTGTGTCAGCTGTGTCCGCCTTGGTGATAAGATCGCAGAGTTGGAACAGAGAATCTCCACACTCTACCAGATTCAGGAAGCTGAGGAGCTCATGGACACCATCACCTTCGGCCCAGCACACAACGACACAAGCTGTGCCTGAGAGCCTGATGCCACCGCTCCCTGTCCTGCTGCTGATTCTGGCCCTCCTCCGATCATCGTCCCAGATGAACGCTGGGTCCGGCTAGGGGCTAGACCCAAAGCCCCGGTCAGCTCCACTCCATCCCAATATGAGCCCTGATCCCTGGTCGGTGCTTGCAGCAAAAGAGGGAGGAGCTCCTCTCGTACACCTCCTAACCACTATGACATCCAGGTGGAAAACAGATTCAACATCCTCGGCCTGCATGACTTCCCCCTTCTGACCGGGGAATCCCAGCCTCCTCCTCCATCTCCTCTGACATCGCATGGGTCCCACAGATCACTGTCGCCTCCGTACCCTCCACCAGCAATACCTTGGTGCTCCCCCCGCCCCAGGGCTCACTGTTCTATAGCGCACTTTACGCCAGCACCGCAAAGGTCTCCTACCCCCTACTCTGTCCACTCTCCTCCATCCATTCCGTCCTCACGGGTGCAATCTACTCCACCGTCCGCTCCCCCTCCAACCACACTCATCATTGGAGATTCAATTGTGAGGAACGTCAAATCAGCGGCAACTTTTTGCTTTCCAGGTGCTAAAGTAACTGATCTCCTGGATAAGATCCCCAGCACCCTGGCCCGGCAACCCTTCATCTAGGACGTTATTGTCCATATCGGCTGCAATGACATTCCCAGTCAAACCTCTGAAATACTGAAGCATGACTTTAGCAGTCTCCTTGACTCCGTCATGCTCCAAGATAAACAGATTTTTATCTCCAGTCCCATCCCTCCATTCAACCGCAGCATGGGTCGTTTTAGCCGTACTCTTAGCTTCCACACCTGGATGCAGTCAACCTGTAGAATCCACAACGTAACTTTCATTGACAATTTTAATCTCCTCTGGAACCGCCGATCTTTCTATTAGAGGGATGGTCTTCACCCCAACGGCCTGGGCGCTTGCATTTTAACAGATAATATACCACCAGCAAGTGACTGCGCTCCACACCCACATGTCTGACTGCAACACTGGTCACTAATCAAAGCTTCTTCTGTCTGCCACAACTGAAACTCAACAAACTCCCCCGTGTAGACCGGCTACATCAGATATTGGGCATTTGGATTCGTATCCAAACAGAACAATTAAAACGGATGCCACCGGTGATGCCGCCAGATGCCGCCAGATCCTATGGGATTCCCGAGCCAAACCCAAAGGTCTGTTAGGGGGACATTTGAATATCTGCAGTCTCGTTTCTAAGAGTGATCAAATAAACCGTCTAGTCATTGATTCTAACTTGGATTTTCTATGTTTGTCTGAAACTTGGCTCCATACTAACTCTCCAGCTGCTGCTGTCAATATATCAGGATATGAAGTTTTTAGAAAAGACAGGGTTGAGAGTAGAGGAGGAGAGGTCCTGTGATAATGAACTTGAGTGCATTGGTCTCAATGTTGTACTGTCTCCTCAGATGTCTGGTACCATCAATGGGATTTACTGGCCACCCTCTGCAAAAACAAGGCAATCTGCGACCAACGACCAAAAGCACTGACAAGCAGGCTTAGTGATAAAGCTGATGGTCAGTTACAAATTAACATAATTTGCAACTTAAGTGAAGATGCAGAAACTATCACCACTGCCTTAAACGCCCTTTTTTATTGATTCAGTCAAATCTATTCCCCAAAATGTTTCTGCTGAGTTCACAATCCCTTCATCAGTGGATGACACACAACCTGTTTTTAATTTAACAAATGTCACTGAAACAGCTGTACAGAAAACAACAGGCTCTTTAAAAAAACTCAAAAGCCTCTGATGTATTTGGAATGGACACCATGCTCCTAAAAAGGTTTAAAGAGTCTTTTTCCTATCCCGTCTGTACGGTTATTAATGCATCATTTAATCAGAGAGTATACCCTGAAGCCTGGAAATCTGCTATAATCACACCAGTGTTTAAAGCGGGTGGTACAACCTGTATGAATAATTACAGACCCATAAGTATTCTTCCTGTTTTATCAAAGGTAGCAGAAAAATGTGTAACAGCACAACTGATCAGCCATCTTGAAAACAGGCCTTTTACTCTACACCCCATGCATTTTGGTTTCAGAGCAAATCACTCTACTACAACAGCCAATTGTTATCTTGTTGAAAATTTTAAAGCTAAAGGGGGGAGCTGTCTGTGCGGTGTTTCTCGACTTAAGAAGAACTTTTGACACAGTTAACCACAACATTCTTCTTACAAAAATGGCAAGATTTAATTTTTCTTCTGCTGCCTTATGCTGGTTCAAATCCTACCTCAAAAACAGAAATCAGTGGGTGAGGATCAAGGATGAGGTGTCACCCATTCTCAGTTGTAATGTGGAAGTGCCCCAGGGCTCTTTACTAGGTCCACTACTCTTTAGCCTATACATCATTGACCTACCCTCAACATGTATCGGAGCTGATGTCCAAATGTACACAGATGATGCGGATATATATATATGAAAAAACTGAAGAAGCTGCTCTTAAACTTACACAGATAATGGAAGGCATCCCAAAGTGGCTTGCAGAGTCCTGCTTGCATCTTAATGTAAAACAAACTGTATGTTTTTCACAAAAAGAACAAGTGATGTTTCTCAACAACATTCAGTTTATGTATCAGGTGAGAAGCTACAAGTGGTTTCCAGTTTCAAATACCTTGGTGGCATCTTAGAATCAACTCTCTTCTTCATAAAGCAAGTTAAGCAAGTTGTTGCAAAAGCAAAATTCAACCTTAACAACTTTAGATTTATTCGGAAATACCTGACACCTGAAGCTGCTAAGATTGACTTCCATGCCATGATTCTTTCACATATAACATACTGTTTAACCACTTGGTCACTTACCACTGATACAATAACTAAACCTCTACAAGCTCTATATAAACAAGCTCTAAAACTCCTGGATAATAAACCTAAAAGCTACCACTGCCATCACTGTAATATACTTCCTAAATATGGTCTCCTTTGCTGGGAAAATCTTATCACATTTCACAATGCTTGTTGAATATACAAAATTCTTAATGGATTAGCACCTCCCCCATTTACCAGATTCATTGTTCAGAAAAATGTTGGGGTTAGATTAACCAGATCAAGAACAAGAAGGGACATAGCAGTTCCAAGGAGGAAAACATCCTTCGGACAGACAGTCTTTACAGTAATAGCTTCCCAGTTTTGGAACGTCCTTCCATTAAATATACGACATAGCGACTTGTATCGTTCCTTTGCATTTAATCTTAAAACTTGGTTAAAAAGCAACCAGACCTGCCAACATTCCTAGTCACTGCAGGCCTCCTCTCATTACTCTCATTTGCTTGGCATTTTGTTTGTGTTTGCTAGATTGCATCCCTTCTGGTGTTACCTCTCAGGTTTTACCTCTCTTCAGATATCCTACTTTTCTGCTTTACTCCTCAAAGCTTTTTATCCTGATTCACTGTCCATGTTTTGCTTTTTCCTGCTCTACTTTTTACATAGCGTGTGTTTTGTTATTATTTTTATGGCTAATTCAACATCAGGCCAAGGGACAACACTTGAAAATTAGCCTTTTGGCTAACACTGGCACATTTACAGTGATGTTGATCAATGTGCGTAGTCCCTGTAAATAAAAATATATATATATGTAAAAATGTGTTAAGCCCCTCCCATGCTTGTCTGGGGTTCCCTGTACAAAACTGATTCTCTACCTTATTCTTAAAATCCATTTTGGCTGTCTGTATCTCTGAGCTCCTTTCACTTGTCTTTGACACCTTCAGTGCCACCTCTGAGGAATACCACCTTCTTGTCATTAAGGCAGCTTTTCAAGTCTTTTGACAGCCAGGGCTTGTTATTAGGAAATACTTTGACTTCCTTGGTGTTGATTACAGATTCCTCACAGAACTGTGTGTAGGAAGTGATACAATCAGTCAGTTCATCGGCGTCTCTGCATGAGTCAAAGAACATGTCCCAGTTGTGTTTCAAAACAACTCCTTGTGAGCCTATCCTCGCTTTCTTTGTTCCAGACTTTGATTGTCTTTGCAGTGGGGTTTTCCCTCTTCACGCGTTGTCTGTTCTTCGGCAGTAAGTGGATTACATTATGGTCTGATTTACCAATGGGAAGTCTGCATATTGCTGCTGTGCCTTGTGCGTAAATGTGCACAGTGTCTCTCTTAATGGGGAGACGGACTAATCGTTTCTGCTGCGGTGGGATCGTTGCATGTATTTAACAAAGTAAACTAAATAAATTATGTATTATTTCACCCACCCGCAACCCATCCGCTATTCATCAGAATGTTAATTTTTATGACCCAATCTGCTGCAATCCGCGGATCACTAACACGCGTTGTGAACCCGCCTATGAAGGCGCATCTTACTATCTGAATAATGCGCCCTTTAAATAGCAGGAAAACACTGCGCCAATCGCTTTCTGCTGCCTCAAGAGAGCAACGCGCCAACAATGCGCCTGACTTACTCTTAAAATTACCCATAATCATACTTTGTTTCAAAATGTCCCAGGTGAAAAAAGACATTGTATTTTCATCATCATCGGGAACTAACTTATTTAGTATTCTGTAGTGGACTGGACTGAGCTAGTTTAGAAGCTTTCGGTTACTTTTTACCTGCAGTACTCCTTGAAATGGTTGCCTGATCCAAATGCCAGTCATTTTGGTAAACATACTATCTGCACCTAATGTGGATAATGCTGAATTAATCTTAATTAAGAAAGTAATCTTTTATCTTCTCTTCATGGCCTAGATACACATAAACTCATCCGAGCAGGAAATTAGAATTCCTTGATTGATCTGAGCCTCTTAGGTCTAGGACTATCTGCACCTTCCCCTTAGACATATGGGAATGTCTAAGGCTTTTACTGACATCCTGTCACAAAATGGCTATATAGGCCCCTTCAGATTAAAAAATCCTTCATCTAAACAATGTGTTTTTACTCACCTGTGAACCACTCTTTTTCATTCCTATTATTAAAGCAATACATTACCTAGCAACTTATCTCCGACCATTCTCGAGTAGCATCATTATCATTATGGAGGTTGAACTCCTTCTTGCTTTCTGATGAGAAATTTTGTAACTTCATAGCCATTGAATTAGACACGTTTTTGATGTTCAATAAAACAGATTCCACGTCATACTGAGTATTGAGGGAAATAATTTCATATTGGCCACATTTCCATAAAAACATAAAACAAATACAAAATCTCATTAATGACATCTCTGACATAAACACATGGACTTTCAAATCAAATTTAACTTACTGTCCACCAATAAAGCTGAACACCTAGTGTAGTTAGTACATATGTTATTAGTATATATTATTATATATATATTATTAGTATAGCTATTGTCATCGCTTGGCCTATTATTAGGGCCCGAGCACGAAAGTGCCAGGGCCCAACGGTCCCTGGCACTGAAAGTGTGAGGAACCTATTGTTTTTGCAGAGATTATTATTATTAGGGCCCGAGCAGCAACCACTGCGAGGTCCCTATTGTATTGCAAGGAGTTATTATTATTATTATTATTATTATTATTATTATTATTATTATTAGGGCCCGAGCACCGAATGGTGCGAGGACCCTATTGAATTGCAAGGAGTTATTATTTTTGTTTTTTGTTTTTTTTGTTTTTTTTTAGTCATTGAGCGCATTTTTGAGGGGCAAGGCATGCTCCAAAACGCA
>NTHP01000814.1:1826-32596 GCA_003416845.1 Oplegnathus fasciatus | reverse complement strand
ATTTTGTAACTTCATAGCCATTGAATTAGACACGTTTTTGATGTTCAATAAAACAGATTCCACGTCATACTGAGTATTGAGGGAAATAATTTCATATTGGCCACATTTCCATAAAAACATAAAACAAATACAAAATCTCATTAATGACATCTCTGACATAAACACATGGACTTTCAAATCAAATTTAACTTACTGTCCACCAATAAAGCTGAACACCTAGTGTAGTTAGTACATATGTTATTAGTATATATTATTATATATATATTATTAGTATAGCTATTGTCATCGCTTGGCCTATTATTAGGGCCCGAGCACGAAAGTGCCAGGGCCCAACGGTCCCTGGCACTGAAAGTGTGAGGAACCTATTGTTTTTGCAGAGATTATTATTATTAGGGCCCGAGCAGCAACCACTGCGAGGTCCCTATTGTATTGCAAGGAGTTATTATTATTAGGGCCCGAGCTGCGACCGCTGCGAGCTCCCTATTGAATTGCAAGGAGTTATTATTATGGCCCACTGCTATGGGTCTCACGCTCGGGTGTGGCAAATTGGCTTGACAGCGCCCCCTACAGTTGAAAACCAACCGCTTAGTTTCACCTACGTGGCTGAAATTTGGTAGGCATATGTATCATCTCCAGACGTACAAAAAAGCCTCTTGCAGCCATGCCCTAAACCCAACAGGAAGTCGGCCATTTTGAATTTTGTGGTCATTTTTGGCGATTTACATGTTCCATACTTTAACGAACTCCTCCTAGAGAATTTATCAGATCAACTTCAAATTTGGCCAGTGCAATCTTAAGACCTTCGTGATGAAAAGTTGTGCTAATCGTTGTAGATCGTTGAACGGCGTGGGCGTGGTGAGGCGACCATTTTGCATGTTTCGCCATGAAACATCAAGTTTTTGTAATTCGAAGGTACAGTGTCCAATCTGCCCCAAACTTCACATGTTTGATAAGACTCCCGGCCTGCACACATCTACATGCCAATATTCAGTCATAGTCATAGCACCACCTACTGGCAACAGGAAATGACATGTTTTAGACTTTGATGTACTCCTCCTAGCAGGGTGACCAGATCTACCTCAAATGTGGTCAGAAAAGCCTTAACACCTTGATGATGCTTTATTGTGAAGATTGTGAGTTTTCATCAAACAGTGTTACTGTGGCGGCACTGCGAATTTCGATGTCTCGCCATGAAACTACAAGGTGTTGTAACTCGGTCAAATCTACCCCAAATTTCACATGCTGGACAAGAGTCCAGGCCTGAAGACATCGACATGCCAAAATTGAGTCATAGTCATAGCGCCACCTACTGGCGACAGGAAGTTACANTGAAACTTGGCACACACATCACAAGCAATAAAAATAGATATCTGATATGGTTCTCAGAATTGGGTGTGGGAAATTGGCTCGATAGCGCCCCCTACAAAATTTCAACGAAGTAGCCCTCGCCGTACGATTTTCCTAGATATACAAAATTTGGTAGGNACATGTAACATCCCAAGACTTAAAAAAAAGTCTCTTGGTGCCATGAGCTAAACCCAACAGAAATTTTGGCGTATTTTTGGCCATTTATAGGGGTCAGCCTTTAACGAACTCCTCCTAGAGAATTCATCAGATCAACTTGAATTTTGGGCAGTGGAATCTGAAGACCTTCGTGATGAAAAGTTGTGCTAATCGTTGTAGATCATTGAATGGTGTAGGCGTGGCGAGGCGTCGAATTTCCATGTTTTGCCACAAATCCATTTACAGGCTCCATACTTTAACAAACTCCTCCTAAAGAATTTATCAGATCAACTTCAAATCTTGCCCTTGCAATCTAAAGACATTCATGATAAAAAGTTGTGCTAATTGTGGTAGATCGTCAAACGGCGTGGGCGTGGCAGCGCACGAATTTTGATGTTTCACCATGAAACAGGAAGCTGTTTTTGAGGGGCTAGGGATGCTCGAAAACTCAAGAAACTTGGCACACACATCAGAAGGGTGGAATGTAGATATCTGATGTGGGTTGCAGGATTGTGTGTGGCAAAATGGCTCCATAGCGCCCCCTACAAAATTTCAACGAAGCAGCCCTCGCTGTACATTTCACCGAGATTTCTGAAATTTGCTAGGCACATGTAACATCACAAGACTGAAAAAAAAGTCTCATGGTGCCATGACCTAAACCCAGCAGGAAGTCATTTTGAATTTAATTTGAAATTTCAGTGTATTTTTGGTCATCTACAGGAGTCATACTTTAACGAACTCCTCCTAGAGACTTAATCACATTGACTTCAAATTTGGTCAGTGCAATCTTAAGACCTTGGTGATGAAAAGTTGTGCTATTTGTGAGTTTTCGTCCAACGGCGTGGCCGTGGCGTGGCAGCCATTTTGTGCATTTCGCCATGAAACATCAAATTGTTGTAACTCAAATATATATTGTCCAATCTGCCCCAAACTTCACGTTTGATAAGACTCCCAGCCTGAAGGCATCTACATGCCAATATTCAGTCATAGTCACTGCGCCACCTACTGACAACAGGAAGTCAGGCTTATGTGACAAAAATCATCTGATTTACATGAAATTTACATGGCGTGCTCTACACATCCAGCAACATGACGTGTAATTAGTGTGTGTTCTCTAGCGCCACATAGTGGACACAGGAAGTGATATTGTCTCATTACAGCAGTGTCCAAAAGTCGCGAAAATTCAAAGCTACGTCGACTGGCCTTCCTGAGAGGACACCCCAGCTGCCTCTCTCCCCGACGTGCGCAAGGGTGCGAGGGCCCGTTCATCACTGCTTGCAGCTTTAATTATTATTATTCTTATTATTACACATTACTATGAATATGGCAATAAAGCTAAACGAATGATAGCCCGAATTATAGCTCACCAGCAAACTACCTCCCGCCTGATTCCACAGGATTGTAATAAACCTCGGCATCTGGTTACAAATCCCAAATAAATTAATGAGGTTTTTGCCTCATATTACCCCGCCTTATATGAATCAGATTTCCCAGAGGATGCCAGGAACATGAATACATTTCTGGAAAATCTGGAGGTACCCATGCTACACACACAGAACATATATACAAGTATTTAAAAATTAGAATAGAATTAAAATAAAATAAAAGTAAAAAATAAAAACAACATACAGTTACTTATATACATATACAAAAAAGATAGTGGTATTGTAATGTGCAAAACCAGCATAACAGAAAGTTCCATGTCATTTAATTATGGAGGAGGATGGAGGATGAGGTCAAGCTGAGGACTCTCATACCCTGTTGAAAGAAGCTGCTCTGTAGTCTGGTGGTACAGCAGCGGATACTTCTGTATTACTTGCCAGAGGGCAGCAGGGTGAACAGGCTGTGGCTGGGGTGGGTATTGTCTTTTAGTGTCCTTTGTATCACCTGCGATGTAAATACTTACTACTTACTCTTACTAGGGGAACCTGTCAAAGATGCCTGCTATCCACACTCCTCTTTGCAATCGCAATCTAACTTCTCTCAATGGCCTTGAGGACAACAACTATATTTTAAGCGGTGAAGTGAGGTAGTGAGCGGTAGTTATGTCACTACTATAACATATTGGAACTATATCAGGGTATAAATTAAATCTGAGGAAAAAAAATAAATTACCCAATTAGTGATTCTGCTTTGCAGATTCGACAGAAGCAACTCCCTTTCCACAGTTCCACAGCTGGATTTAAATACCATGGCATACACTCGGACGCTTATTAAAATCTGCTAATTTCACTCCCTTGCTAAACCTAAAGAAAGCTTACTTCAAGAGATAGTGTAGTTTACCTCTAAGTACATTCTATAAAGTTTACCATCTTACTAAAGTTCCTGTTCTCTGTTTTAGACAAAATCATTTTTCAGAAATGTTGAGCAACATGTCAGAACTTTTATGTGGCCGAACAAAATCCTATTGGTTAATTTGCACTAACCAGCTTTGTTCATTATTACAGGGCACAAACATCCAAAAAATACTGTTTTGGCTTTATCAACCAGAAACCAACTGGCATGCCTTAGAGGTCTGATTTTGTCACTCATCGCTTTCATCCTTAATATATTATAGCCTTCTCATTAAGACATCTGAGTCTACATTTAGTCCCACAATACTGTCCACTCTCTCAGTTCCACAGTCATTGAAAGTTTACCTTAGCCCCTTAAAAGATCACCCTTGTAACGTCTGGGAATTACAGATAACAAGACTCAAACACACAACTCAGAGACAGGAGGTTAGAATCAAAAAACACTCTTTACTTGCAAAGAGGGTTTGATTCACAGGCAATCAGTCAGTAGAAGGGCAGACAAATCCGGCAAGGAGAAGGCAGTGGGTTCTCCTTGGCTGGTTTGACTTGGGCTACATGGAAGGTGGGATGGACCTTTAACAATCTGGGGAGTCTGAGATGCACAGCCACTGGATTGACCGCCATGGAGGCCCGGAAGGGGCCCACGAACTGGGGCACCAACTTGCAGGATTCCACTCGCAAGGGGAGGTCCCGGGTGGACAGCCAGACATTCTGCCCGGGCCGGTAGGTGGGGGTGGGGACCCGCCGACAGTAAGCAGACCTCTTGTACTGGGCTGAGCTTCTGGCAGGCCCAGCAAAGTTCAGGGAGATGTCAGGGGTGATGGGACACAGGTAATGGACACAAGAGACCAGAGGGCGGACACATACTCTCCAACCTCTCTGTCCATGAACGGCCACCAAAAGCATTGCTTAATGATGAAGATGGTCCGCTGTACCCCCCAGTGGCAGGAGAGGAGAGAGGTGTGAGCCCAGTGGATGACCTGTGAGTGATTGGAGACAGGAACAAACAACTGGTTTGGGGGACAGTTGTCTGGCACCTGAATGTTAGTGTTAGCCCACCTTACCTTTTCCACAAGACTCGACGTGACCAACCCAACTACACAGGATGGGGGCAGGATGTTGGTGGGAGACCTGGGGGTAGAGTCTGGGTCCAACAGGCGAGACAGGGCATCAGGCTTAATGTTTTTCATACCAGGATGGTAGGACAGAGAGAAGTTGAGTCTATTGAAAAAGAGGGCCCCCTGGCTTGTCTAGCATTGAGTCATTTGGCCGTCCAGATGTATTCCAAATTCTTGTGGTCTGTCCAAACCAGGAAAGGGTGCTCCACTCCCTCAAGCCAATGGCGCCACTCCTCCAACACCACTTTTACTGCCAATAGCTCCCTGTTACCCATGTCATAGTTCCTCTCTGCAGGGGCAAGTTTCCGAGACAGAAAGGCGCAGGGGTGGAGCTTGTTGTCCTCCAGAGACCGCTGAGAAAGGACGACCCCGATGCCCCTGTCCGAGGTATCGACCTCCACGACAAACTGTTGCTGGGTCAGGGAGCGTGAGAATGGGTGCCAAGATGAAGCTCTCCTTCAGCCTGCAGAAAACCTGCTCAGCCTGGGGAGACCACAGAAACTTTACATGGGAGGAGGTTAAGGCATGCAGAGGTGTGGCAACAGTGCTAAAGTTTCTGATGAAGCCCCTGTAGAAGTTGGCGAAACCCAGGAATCTTTAGACCAGCTTACGGCTGGTGGGCGTGGGCCAATCCACTACAGCACTGACCTTAGCAGGATCCATCCAAATATCATTCTCAGAAACGATGAAACCCAGGAATGCAATGTGGGGGCATGGAATTTGCACTTCTCTGCCTTAACGAAAAGCTGGTTGTTGAGGAGGTACTGCAGGACCTGGCGGACGTGCTGCAAGTGCATTTCTTCATCAGGGGAGAAGATGAGGATGTCATCCAGGTATACGAACACAAACTGCTCCAGCATGTCTCAGAGGGTGTCGTTTACAAGAGCCTGGAAAACAGATGGGAAATTTGTGAGACCAAACAGCATAACAAGATACTCGTAATGACCACTAGGGGTGTTAAAGGTCTTCCACTCGTCCGCCTCCCTTATTCTTACCAGGTGATATGCATTTCTAAGGAAGGTCTAGCTTCATGAAGATCTTAGCACCTTGCAAAAGTTCAAATGCAGAAGAGATAAGAGGGAGGGGGTACCTGTTTTTGATGGTAATGTCATTTGGGCCTCGGTAGTGTATGCAGAGGCAAAGCATTTTGTCCTTTTTGTCCACAAAAAAAAACCCCGCCCTGGCAAGACAGGAAGACAGACAAATGATGCCAGCAGTGAGGGACAAGTGGATGTACTTCTCCATTACCCCCCTCTCCAGGGCAGACGGGGAGTAGAGGTGGCCTCTAGGGGTAGAAGTACCTGGGAGCAGGTCGATGGAACAGTCGAAGGGTCGATGAGGAGGCAGAGGTTTGGCTTTGCTGAAGACTTCCTTGAGGTCGAGATAACTGGAGGGAACACTGGAAAGTTCTGGGAAGGCAGAGTCCAACGCGGTGGGAGGAGGAGAGACAAATGGAGTTCCAGGGGGTGCCATGAGCTTTGATGACCCTGGTCAAACGGGCTCTGACTGACGAAGAGGCTTCGGAGCAGAGACTGATGGAAAGGAGGTGAGTGAGCATCCCTTGTCCCAACCCAGTACCTCTCCGGTGGACCAGTTCATGTGGGGGTTGTGCTTGATTAGCCAGGGAAGGCCCAGGATGAGAGGATGTTCAGAAGAGTTGAAGAGATAAAGCTCAGATATTCAGAGGGTAAAGAGGGTTTGGTACACAGGCAGTCAGTCAGTAGAAAGGCAGACAAATCTGGCAGGGAAAAGGCAAGGATGAGGTCAGATAATCTAAGCCAATAAAAAAAAAAAACAGGAACATTGAACACTAGGAGAAGATGCTGGAATGCGTGACACAAGGTACAAAGATGAACTAGCACTGGGAGAGGTGAACACACAGACTAAATACACAGGTGAGACTAATGAGGGACAGGTGAAATTAATCAGGGTGGGGCAGGTGATCACACTGGTGGGAAAGACACAAGGGCAGGAAGTGAAGTGTCTGAAACAAGAGGAGAGGTGAGTAACAGAAAATAAAACAGGAAACAGTGAATGAATGAGTGAATACTGGTTCCCTCTAGGGACGGCACCTGATGTCCCAGGTTGGTCAGGATGGCAGCGGTGGAAGTCTCGGATGAGGTCTGGGTCCACAATGTTGCTGGTGACACCCATGACCTCTCCTCAGGTCCGTATCCCTCCCAGTCCACCAGGTACTGACATCCATGACCCCTACGACGAAGTGCCAGGAGGCGCTTGACTGTGTACACTGGCCCTCCCTCAATGATCCGAGGGGGTTGAGGGGGGCCTGGAGGCCAGAACCAATGGGCTCTCCTTGGCTGGTTTGACTCGGGCCACATGGACGGTGGGATGGACCTTTAATGGTCTGGGGATTCTGAGCTGCACAGCCACTGGATTGACCACCTTGAAGACCGAAAAAGGGGCCCACAAACCAGGGCGGCAACTTACGGGATTCCACTCACAGTGGAGGTCCCGGGTGGACAGCCAGACCTTCTGCCCGGGCCAGTAGGTGGGGGTGGGGACTTGCCGGCGGTCAGCAGACCTCTTGTAGCGGGCCGAGCTACTGAGGAGAACCTGGCGGGCCCAGCTCCAAGTACGGTGACAATGACGAACAAGGGCGTGGGCTGAGGGGACACTGACTTCAGTCTCCAGATCCGGGAACAACAGTGACTGATACCCATAGGCACACAAGAAAGGAGAGAGACCAGAAGCAGAGCCAGGTAAGGTGTTGTGTGCGTACTCTACCCAGATGAGGTGTTTGTTCCAGGTGGCCAGATTCTGGGAGACAAGGCAGCGTAAGCAGGTTTCCAGCTCCTGACTGAGTTGCTCGGTCTGACAGTTGGATTGAGGGTTGTATCCAAAGGAGAGACTGACGGTGGCGCTTAGGAGAGAGCAGAAGGCCTTCCAGGAAGTGAAATGTCTGAAACGAGAGGAGAGGTGAATACCACAAAAAAAAAAACAGGAAAGGGTGAATGAATGAGTGAACACTGAGAACAAGGCGGGACGTAACAACCCTCTTTGCTATCACTATAGTAAGTGACGGATTTTGGATCTGTAATTGGACAATTCTTCCTCACCTGTGTGCATTTAGGGCTCATTCAGTTCCACGTAGTTCATAGAGTGCATCTTAGTAAAGCCAGGTTAGCAAATATCTACCCAGGGTCAGACAACAAGTGTGAAAGATGACTTCTTAGCAACCAATCAGATAGTATCATTACTTGCCCACCAAAGAGTTTTCTTGAACTGGCAGTCTCCTTCAGCCCCACCAGCTGGAGCCTAGTTGCAGGATGTCATGTTTTTCCTTAAGATGAATAAGATTAAATACACAATCAGAGGATATAATATGTCAATAAGTTCTTCTCAAAATGGGAACCCTTCTTAGAATTTTTCAAAGGCTACAAACACTTCAAGTTTACTCCTTTATACATCATCTAGTTTCTCACACTTTAATTACTTTTTTTAAAACATACAGGTGTTCTTATCTGTGTATGCCTGTGTTGCACAACTGTCTTAATTTAACATACTGCTGTATCACATGCATGGCAATATTTCAGCGACTACAGTTGTCCAGATTGGGATGGGTGGGTAGATTCTTGTTGTTTTTC
This sequence comes from Oplegnathus fasciatus, assembly GCA_003416845.1. NCBI lineage: Eukaryota > Metazoa > Chordata > Actinopteri > Centrarchiformes > Oplegnathidae > Oplegnathus > Oplegnathus fasciatus. The sequence continues at coordinate 24,076 of NTHP01000814.1, read as the reverse complement.
TATATCCACTTTTACTTCTTGTTGATATTTATTTTTAGGGTTCAAACCAAAAGCCAAAACTACAGTGGTCGACAAGTACAAATGCGCAGCAACTTAAGAGAATACATGCAAATAGACAAAACACAAGCAAATTAAGAAAACATCTTTATCAATTTGACAACACATGCACATTAAATACAGAAACACTGCAAATACAGAAACACTGCAAATACAGAAACATACTGCAAATACAGAAAACGACAACGGAAGTGCCACAGTTTCTGACTCATGAAGTTATTGAAGTCTAGTCCGTGTATCATCTTCGTGTTTATGTTGTGGATTTCTGACTTCTGCTACTGCTCTACTCTGCACACCTCACGGGACTTTGCAGAGTGAAAAAGTGGAATTCTATCAGTCATTTTATTGATAGAATTCCACTTTTCAGTCATTTTATTGATTTCTGATGAGCCTGCATAATAATCATATAATCATTATTAGACCAAAAATATCCCGAGGTATAACCCACAGTAGGCCAAGCATTGTAATGATAACCTCCATTGATGAGGATGGGGATGACCAATACTGGGGTTTTGATAGAACTGATTCACGTGTGCAGCGGTCACTATCAGTGCATGCGCAGAATAGAGCAGTAGCAGAAGTCAGAAATCCACAACATAAACATGAAGAGATGATACTCGGACCAGACTTCAATAACATGAGTCAAACCATGGCAACAAGCATGTCCAAGCAGTGTTCAGCATTTTTTAGTGTCCTCTGGAAACACTTTGTCGTTTTCTGTATTTGCAGCGTTTCTGTATTTGCAGTGCTTTTCTGTATTTGCAGTGTGTTTTCTAAATGCTGCGCATGTGTTGCCAAATTCAAGAAGATGTTTCCTTAATTTGCTTGTGTTTTGTCTATTTGCATGTGATTTCTTAAGTTGCTGCGCATTTGCCCTTGTCAGACACAAAACAAAACCCTATTGAGTTTGTGCCAGTATCAAATCACGTTTATTTGTCACGTACAGTACACAGTCACAATCATACACAGTACAACATTCAGTGAAATTCGTTTGTGCCTAGCTCCAGAAAGCAACTAACAAATAGTTAATAGAATAGACTACTATATAATAAAATAAACCAAATAAAATAAAAATATTTTACAAGAGGAACAATAAAACAATATATCCATACGTTTTGGAGAAATGAAACAGTGAAACAATGAAACAGCATGACCAGGAGATGAGTTTCATAAAATAGAAACGATATAACTGGTACATATGCAGTGTTTGGCAGGTGGATGGATTATAATTATGAGCTATAAATTACATAAGTGAAGTGAAAGTTACTGGTTCAGGACCCGGTTGCCTGAGGTAACAAACTCCTCCTCATCCTCTCTGTTTTGGCCTTGAGGCAGCTGTAGCACCTCCCTGACCACAGCAGAGAGGAGAGTCTGTTGTTGGGATGATAGAGGTCTTTTATGATCTTCTCAGCCCTCGTCCTGCACCTCCTGGAGTAAATGTCTTGGAGGGCTGAGAGTTGACATCTGATGGTGCGTTCTGTTGACTGCACCACCCTCTGCAGGGCCAGGTAGTCACTCTTAGTGCTGCTCCCAAACCAGGCAGTGATGCCGCCTGTCAGGACGTTCTGTACGGTGCCGGTGTACAAAGTCTTAAACACCTTGAGAAGCAGCTTGAAGTCTCTCAGGCATCAGAGGTGGTAGAGACGCTGACAGGCTTTCTTCACCAAGGTGCTGATGTGAGAGGTCTCAGGTCTTCGAGCTTTGTGGTGAGTCAGGAGGGGATGATTGTGTTAAAAGCTGAACTGTAGTCCAGAAACAGCATTTTAACATAATTCCCCCTCCGGATGTCCAGGTGGGCCAGGGCACTATGGTTGAGGTGGTTTACTGCATCGTCTGTGGATCTGTTGGAGCGGTATGCAAACTACAGCGGGTCCAGGGACGGAGTAGTGAGGAGGTCTTTCACAAGTCTCTCAAAGCACTTCATCTCCACGGAGGTTGGAGCTATTGGCCGGTAGTTATTTAGACAGCTGGGATGAGGTTTCTTCGGGACAGAGACTGCTGTTGACAATTTGAAGCATGTGGGAATAACAGAATGGGTAAGGGAGAGGTTGAAGATTACCGTGAACACTGGTGCCAGCTGGTTGGCGCAGGCTCTGAGAACACGTCCGGAGATTCCGTCTGGGTCTGGTCCTGCTGCCTCCTCACATTGTGCTCTGAGACAGTGACTGCATGCTCCTCTCTGGTGAGGACCCCCCCCCAAAGGCTTGTCGGCTGCTGGTAGTGTTAGCCTCGAAGTGTGCATAGAAGGTGTTGAGCTTTTTGGCCAGAGAGGCGTCCGCAGTCACCGTCCTGGAGGGGGTTGTTTTGTAATCTGTCATGCTCCATAGTCCCTGCCACAAGCGTCTGGAATCAGTCTGTTGGAATTGTGATTCCAGTTGTGATTCCTCCTTCACAGCTTGACAGATGTTGTATGATGCAGTTTTGTAATCATTCATGTCCCCGTAAGTGAGCCCTGTGGTGGTGTATGTGGCTGTGCGGGCCTTCAGAGCACCACGGATGGTGTGATCCACCTATCGCTTCTGATTGGGAAAGGTACTGAAGATCGCTTTATAAACAATATCTAACTAATTTTCCAATAAATCCCACAACAGAGTCCGTAAACACACTGATGTTGTCATCAGAGCTGCGGCGAAACATGTCCCAGTCTGTGTCACTCAGAGCGTCCTGATGAGCAGCCTCTGATTGGTTAGTCCAGTGAATTACCTCCCTCTGAACCAGAACTTCCTGTTTCAGCCGTTGTTTGTATTTAGGTGAGAGAGAGTGGGGAGAGACTGCGTTTTGTACCCGTCCTTGTACTGTGTGTAGCAGTGGTCCAAATCCCGCTTACCCTTGGAGGGGTATCCGATGGAGATTAGCACTGTTAAAATCCCCAGCCACAATGACGGGTGTGTCGTCATGGTTAGCCTGGTAGCTAGTGAGGGCATCATGCAGCTCAGACAGGGCAGTGTCTGTGTCTGCCTGTGGTGGAATATAGACTGGACTGAAGATGACTGAGGTGAGCTCGTGAGAGACACGATATTCCTGCTGTTGCACAAGTTGTTATGAGACATAACCTCCCCTTAATTTTACAGAGTCCACTGTTCTGTCCATGTGGTGAACCGAAAGGGTCTCTGCTGGCTGGCAGCGGATGTCACAGTCCTGTATGCCTCTCGGGTACTTCATCCTGGCCCTAAGGTTGTCCAGCTTAGATGTTGCCTAGTAGGATACTGGGCAAGGTTGGACAATGTGCCCGGGTCCTCAGCCTGTTCCTGACGCCCAATCATTTCCCTTTTATTTTTTTTTAAATGAAGAGTATGACCAGCCTTGGTAAGTGACGCGCAAGAAATAATGTTAAAGCTTGTCAGTTTTTTTTTCTAGTCACCTGACTAAATTATGGATCAACAAATTAAGTTGTTGACGTTAGCTATCGCATTCAAGTTAGCTCTACAAGACTCAACGTTAGCTTGGTGTTGAATAACACCTACAGCTTGCTAGCAACCCGTTTTGTAAGGGCAGCAAAAGCAAGGTGAGTTACATTCACAGTGGAAGTGAATGCAAAGTTGATTAAAATTAAACCTAATTTTAGTTTGCTTGCTACCACCTTTATTACCACCAGCTATCTATAACCAGTAAGCGATTTTAGGGGGGATGAGGTGGGATGCCATCCCCCTTGTTAGCAAAATGACCAAATTGCATCCCCCTTGTTAACCTGCCAACCTCCCCTCTCTTTTTCTCTCAGTCCCACCCTTTTGTCAGTTTTGTCTTGGATCTATAATATTCTCTAAACTACGTATATCAGGGTTTCCTGATTTCCGGTTATTATATGGCTTAGGCACAGTGTTTTCATGTTTAGACAACATTAAAATGTGTGTTAACATGTCTTTTCTGGTTATGGCCAATAAGGGACCTTGATTCACGGCACTCATAAATATTAATTAAAAAGGTTGCATCAATGATGTCAAACAACAACGCAAGGGAGCACACTGTGCATAAATTACTGATGTGGGTGTCTACGCACTCATTACAAGCACCTACATACACCGCAAAGGAAATGATGTGTATGAAACATAAGCCAAAGTTGTGGTTCAGAAGAAACCAATTTAAACTTTCAGCGGGGGATGGTGAAGATTCAGAAGCAGAAGAAAAATAGCCATCTATATCCCACTACTAACTCATTTGTTTTGTATACATTGAGGTGCTGACAGTATTTTAGACAAAATCCCTCCATAACACTGTTGACTAAAGCATAATTTTGCTGTCATAATTTATTTAATCTGTAACATCTCTATGAGCCCCATGAAATAGGGGATGGTAGAATCTATTAAAAAACAAAACAATTTTCTTTTCTCTGAAGAAATATTGTGACGCATATGTAGCCCACTGCTAAGTACATACCAAAACATTACAGGATCATCAGTATAAAGCGGAATGCCGTGTTAAAGATCTGGCATACAGCATCATACTGTACATGGTTGCTCATACTTGCTGGACACTCATCTTTATTCATTGATGGCACAAACATGCGAATGTGCATAGGGACGCCTAGTGGTAGGACTGGCAACATCACAATCAGACACAGATTTTTGTTATTGATACTGATATTGACATTGAATGGGATAAACAGTGCATCATCATGATCAAGTTAACTACAGGCACTCGAGGTGAGTGTGACGACCCTCTCTGCCCTGTCTGCCGGTTTGCGCTGCTTTCTTTGCAGGTACTGGAGGTGGGCGTGGCCAAGGGTAATCAGCAACACTGGCAACACCTGGGCCCTGTGTTCCAGTGCTCCCTCAAAATATAGCTAAATATTAGCTTAGCTTAATATTTTGGTTTTGTTGTGCCTCAGACTTCCTTTCTAACAGCCTTATTGGACAAGAATGGAACAACCCGTTGGCTGTGACAGCTGTTTTGCATATTAACACGCCAAAATAAGAGTTCTTGAGGCATAGACAATCTACCTGACTTGTTAATGCATCAATTTTTATTGTTAATGTGTAAAAATATGGTGTGTCAACATGACAAAACTCTACATTAACATGCATTTTAATGTTGTCTAAACACGAAATCTCTAAGAAGTGATTTGCGCAAACAGCCTTCCGTAGCCTTCAATGTTGATAGGCTATTACTCGTGACGTGTAACCAATCAGATAGTGCTGTGGGCGGGACATCAAGTGGTGACTACAGACAGAGAGAGGTGGCTACATCAGAGTCAAAATAGCAAATTTTAAGTTAGGGGGGGTTATTGATCACATTTCACATATTACAATATATTTTACAGAGAAATGCATATTTCAATTGAACTTATTGAAAAATGATCATTTTTGCATCTTATGTTCACACAAGACAACATTATGAACCATAACAAAAGAAGAAAACACAAAACTGTCAAGATGGATTGCAGGGTGGACCCAAACGCAGGACACAGAGGCAGGCAGATGCAGTACAAGATTTATTAGAAGGCTTACTCGCAGGTTGACAGGCAGGTGGGCACCAGAAAACACAAGGAACCAGGAACACAGAACCACAAGAACAAACTGAAGCATATGGCACACAGGATGAAACACAGGGATTTAACACAGACAAACTGACAGAGAACAAAGGGAAGGGGATCGATATATATAGAGAGTGACTAATGACAGAATGAGAGGCAGGTGAGCAGACTGGGAAGGGTGATGGGCCGATTGCAGGCAGGTGTGTAGGAGGGCTGAGCAGGGAACCATGAGAACGAGGAAGGGAGGGTCACGCCCACAGACACACACACACACACACAAACAGAAACACAGACAGACAGGGGAGCACTGGGAACACAGAAAACACAGCAGAACACTAGAGGCACGGCCAGGGCCCATGACAAAAACAAATACATACAATATCAAACTGTATGAGGGAGATGTAAACATAAACATATATTATACAGCTTATTTATTTTTTCCGATTATTTGAGAAGTCTTAATAGCTTTCTTGTTCCTTGCTATCTTAGAAACTGAGTCAGAGATAAGCTTTGAGAGCATTGTTAGTAGATTGTGAGCCTGTATTACAGTTCAGAAACAAGACCATGTCTTCTGTCTATTAAAACTTAGATAAATCAACACAGCAACTTCAACCCAGAACTCTTGAGAATAAGTACATTCATAGAATAGGTGAGAAATGGATTCAGTTTCTGTTTTACAGAAAGAACATACTGGAGAAATATCTACTTTAAATGTACGTAATAATTTATTACAAGGGTAGTATCTATGCAGTATCTTCTTGTGAACTTCTTTTATGTTATTTGGAATGAGGAATTTACTTTAGTCTGACCAAACTTTCTTTGTTAAGATTTCTGGAAAAGTAAGTTTCCATAAAAGAATCGATTTGGGAAAATAACTGATCTGAGGTCAATATTTTTCTGATATGGTGATTATTATACATACGATTTGATAGGTCTTTCCCACCAATTAAGAGCTTGGGAATTTCTCCGCTCAAAGGACCATATAACAATGCACTTTTGGCGAGAAACACTAACTTTGGTGATATACTTTTTGTACCATTGTTATATTCTTTTCAAGAAATATTTATACCCTTATTCTGAATAAAGTCTTCATATCAAAATTAAGTAAAGCTTCACTTATGAATGAGTGTTCCACAGTGTCGAAGGCTTTGTAAAAAAAAAAAAAAAAAAGTATAACTGCTTCTTCATTAATTAAATCAGAATAATCTAATAAATCTAGGATTAAATGAATATTATTGCTTATGTGTCTGTCCTTCATAAACCCAGATTGAGTTGGTGATATTTTGACAGTCTTTTAACATAGAGTGAAGCGAACAATTTATAATATATATATAAATATAAACTATCTTTGTTTGGCTTAGGGATTAGAGCAATGACGCCTTGTTTCATTGATTCTCTCCATTCTCAATACATTCCTAAAAGACAGCTAAAATCTTTTATATCGTCCCAGAAGGTTCTATAAAATTCAAATCGCAACCCATCAGGTCCAGGGCTTTTGTTGGAGGGAGTTTTCTTGATAATAGCATCAAGTTCTTCAATAGTTAAAGGACTTCACATAGTTCAAGACTTTCTTGATTTATCTTAGGAACAAATGAGCAAACTTTATCAAAGAAAGAGCTGCAAGAAGAAGTATATCATTTTTGATAAAAATTAGAAACAAAAGCAGAGATTGCTTTTTCATCATTAGTAAGAGTGTTATTGACAAATAATGAAGAAATCTTTTTAGTTTCCCCGCGTTTTTTCATTAGGAAGTGGTATAATTAAAATATCATTTATTTTTTTAAATGTTAGCATTTCTTGTCATTTTTGTTTTTGAATATTGTTTGCCAAACTTGATGGAAAATTTCCTACATTCAGATTTAAACAATCCCCATTTACAAATAGAGGAGATATCATTCCTGGTTATGAAGCTATTTACAATTTCCTTAATGCCTAAACAATAGGAGGATAGTTGAAGGAAAGAAGAATTACGTTTCCAGTATCCTGGAATTCTTTGTTTACTGGATTTTGCATTGGATAGGACAAGATCATTTCCAGCATGGTCCTTTAGAGGAGCAGGAGAGATATTGCTTGAGTGTAAGGAGGGTGCCAGAGAACCAGAGATAAGACAGAGATCGATGCAGTATTTCTGAGACAAGTCAGCTTTGAACCATGTAAATGAATCAGATGAATTTGGATGTACAAATCTGAACACATCTAATAATGACAGATGACTACAAAAATCACTAACTACTAAATTTAAGTTATTTGTTCTACCTCTTGGGGGAAATCTATCAACATATAAATCTGGGGCCTGATTGAAGTCACCACCAATACTGACTGTGGCCGAAGGAAATTTATTTTTTTGAGTGAGAATCTTGGTAGACAACTCCTGAAGCAAGTGTGTGCACACTGTTGGGCTACATCCATAACTTTCTTGTAGAAAGTAAATGTCCTTTTTTTGTGCTTTACAAAACAAAAATAACAAACATTTCGTTTGACTATCAGCACCAGGGGCTGGTTTTGACAAAGATATTTTAGACTGGTTTGTAGTGTTAGGCCAGTCTGTTGGGTTACGCTCGATCAGAACTAGTTTGAATGACATGTAGTCTGACCATGTTGGAAATCAAATAAGTGTTTATAGTTGTTCTGAACGACCGCATTTGCTGGCGGAGTGAAAAGCCGACCATGACAGAGTTGCTTGAGTGTCAATATTGTTTAAATACGCTGATAATGGCACACATTTTCTCTCCTGGAAGCTCCCCAGGTATGTTTATTGACTGAATTACTGATTATTTGTGTTAACAGGTGGCGTGTAACAGGCGGTTAGCAGGTCAGCCTCCCTCAGCCTGTGTGCTGGAGGTCAGTGTGAAGGGTGTGAAGATCAGTGTCCAGGACCAGTGTCACTCTGCTCACAGGGTACATGTACTACTTTATCTACATACCTACCTACCTTCCTTCCTTCCTTCCTTCCTTCCTTCTTGTGTGTCACACATATTCAAATACAGCTGATGGAAAACAAGCAGCATGTAAGTATGGTGTTGGAAACAACAGACTTTACTATAGTTAGGTGTATAGCGCACAGTAGTGCCAATAAGCAACAGCTACAAGCTACTCAAAAAAAGTTTTGGTAATGTAAACTACTCTGCCAATTTGGATGAATATTCCATTATTTATTCAGGTTTAGCTCTACTCAGCTGCCTCACACACACCTAAACAAACTCTGGACTTCAATCATTCAAACTTTACATTTCTCTCTCTCTCTGTCAGGGGGACCAGTGTTTCCATTTCTTCCAGTTGAAGAACATCTCATTCTGTGGCTGTCATCCAAAACACAGCAAGTCAGTCGAACTACTTAAGGGATTATTTGATCTACTCAGTTCCCACACTTGCATGAGAAAAGTATTAAACTATATTAAATTCTACCTTTTCTCGCAGTCTGTGTCCAGTCCAGTCAGTGGCATTTAATTTAGATGACAATGATATAAAGCACACCAATTTAAGCTTAGTGCTTTGTCTGCTACAGCGTATTTGCATCAATAAATATTTGTAAATAAACCTCTAAATTAATGCTGATCATTGCACTGCAGGTATTTTGGTTTCATCACCAAACACCCTGGCCAGCAGCGCTTTGCCTGTCATGTGATGATGTCAGAGACAACATTACATCCTCTGGCCGAGTCTGTAGGGTAAGTTGACGGTGTGTTCTGTGGATTATCCAGAGTAACTGGGACATTGTTTTTAGGAGACATGTTGATTTTTTGAATGTAATTTTTATATGCTCTCAGGACTTCAAACAAACTTCCTTTCACTATCATTGTATTGAGATGGAAGCACAAATCTCAGAGACAGATATCTCAAAACCTTGTCTCCAAAAAAGAAAAGGTCATGAATATAATTTTGAATATCATTTTCATGGAAATTTCCCTTTAAGCGGGAATCAGAACGAAAACAGCTGGGCATTAAAACAGCACAGGTAGCTGCATTGGTGGGGACATTGTTTAAGGTGCTGATGAAACAGGGAAATACAATCTAGGAAGTCCAGTTTGAGTAACAAATGAGTGCATTTGAAAGTTTGAAAGCTGGACAAAATGGTTTGTAATGCTCACAGACAGGATTTTACAACTCTGGAAAGTTATCATGGCGGCAACTATTTTATCTTTCACGGTGACAATCACGAGGTAAATAGTAGGACCACCAGGAATGAAGGCTTGCATGTATTTGATTAGCCAGCGCCTTGCTGGTTGCGTTGCTGCAAAAGTTGAGCCAGGTTCAACCCCACTGGATGGACTGACCCCATTCAAATGAACATTTGCATTTTTTCATGCAGAGTTGCTGTCGGTCCGAACTCAGCTTTAGATTTTGATATTTCTTGTGTACACACACAGTATGTAGAAATTTTGACCTGACAGTTATGCTAGAGGAGAGGTCAGCCACCAGAGTAATTGGGTATCTATATATATATATATATATATATATATATATATATATATATATATGTATATATACACTACTCACAAAAAGTTAGGGATATTCGGCTTTCGGATAAAATTTCAGAATGCACCTAAAATGCACTATAACCTTTACAGGTGAAGTTTTTTGTCCAACTGTTCAATGTTTCAGTACTTACTGCATAACATGCTGTTCTCTAACAAGGTGATTAACTGCAAAAATCACAACAAGTGTCTGATCCATGAATCGACCACTAAATGTTCTGGTTCAATGACAATTTGTATTTAAACAGTCCTCTTCATCATGCTGTTCACATTTTGACATCATGAGACCAAGACCACACCTAACAATCGATCAACAGTACCTGGCCATTGCGAGACTTCAAACGGGATGTTCTCAGAGGGGAGTTGCCACTGAGCTTAGAGTGTCACAGAGTGTCATCAGCAGGTTGNGTGTCTAGTCAATACAGAACTGCCCTACACCTTGTGAATGGTACTGTGACAAGCCGATACTACCTGAATAACATCATTAATCCAGTCATTGTGACTCTGCATGAGTAACACAGGCCTGATTTCATCTTCATGGACGACAATGCCCCAGTTCATCGAGGTCGCATCATCAGGCTGGTGTACCTCAAATGGAGTGGCCTGCACTTTCTCCAGACCTGAATCCCATAGAAAACCTATGGGATCAGTTGAGTCGTGTAGAGGGCCGTAACCCCGCACCCCAGAACCTCAATGACCTGAGGGAAGCCCTTCAAGAAGAGTGGAATGCCATGCCTCAGCAGACAATAAGTCGACTTGTGCTCAAAGACACATGACAAGTTATTGAGACACTGACATTTTTTGTTTTGGTATACCCACCACTGTTGTTAGCTTTTGTTTCAATAAATTATTTGAGATTGAAGAAATTACCATTGCATGCTTCTACTTAAAAGCCCTACTTTCATGATATAATATCACTGTAGCATGAACTTTTTACATTTTCCATAAATTTCACCCGAAAGTCGAATATCCCTAACTTTTTGTGAGTAGTGTATATATATTGAGATTGGGCTATTGGCTATCACTTTTACTTAAAGTTGTAATCTCGAAGATTTTCATTTTGTTGTCTTTCGCAGCACCTATGGTTATAATCGATAATTGCAGGTGTGTTTTTGGACCTCACTTCAGTTTCAGTTTCAAGTTTCCTGGTCTGTAGTCATCAATCTTTTCGTTTGTTCGGCCATAGTAACCGTTTACTCGCAACACCAGCAGAGACCGGAAAAAACTGTAAGCCGCTTCACACACAGATGAGTGGAAGAGTGAGTCTGTTGTGTTAAAAGCCGTGATTTTTCCGGTAGTTGTCAAGATATTTTGCTCAGCTCTGTACCAAAGTGACTCATATCATCCTTTGGCCATGTCTCTTGCGGATACGCAGTGTTGGGCTACATCCAAACCAGAGAGTGATAGATGATAATACAACTAAATAGATGTGTGTTACCATTTGTTCTGCTTTTGTTATTATCTGTTTTCTAATTTAAGTTTCTCATTCTCTGGTGTCCCACAGGAGGGCATTCCAGCAGTATTACAAGGAACACATTGGCTACTCCTGTCCCACTGAAGACATCTTCATTGAATAGCACCTCTCTTCCATCCACACTATGAATACTCACTATGTGCATGTAAGCCTGGTCTTACACCACAAACTGGACCACATATATATCTATGTCAGAGTACTTACATGGTGGATTTCCTTTCTTAGTTGCATCCAGTGATACAGCAAGCTTTTCCTTCCTTTGGCCACGTCACAATATAAATACCTCTATGGATAGGCTCACATGAGATTTTCAATGCAGTGAGAAGAAATGTAACATAAACCTACCCAAACCCTAGAATATCTGATATTGATATATTTATGAGCTAAAATGACTTATATGTAACTACACGTAAATATTGGGTGTAAAACCATATAGACAGCCTACAGGACTATGGAGTTAATTTAATGACAGAATGTTTATATCATCAGTTTGTGAACCATTTTGAGTTATGTGTCAGAGTCATCAAACACATTAAGCTCTGTGAGGCTGAATTTAGGCACAGCAGTGCCTTGAGCTCTTGTAAATGCTAATGTCAGCATGCTAACATGCTCACAATGACAATGTTTAGCAGGTAATGTTTGCCATATCAGTAGTTAACATTTGCTGATTAACACTTTACCACAGTACAACTGAGGCTGATGGGAATGTCATTCATTTTGCAGGTATTTGGTCATAAACCAAACTACATGAAAAGCCAGGGGATCACCAAAAAATGGGAATCCATCCTATAGCTGTTGAGACACCTCACTCAAAAACAAAAATGTCAACATGAGGCATCACTAAAGTCATTAGAAATCCTCCTTTGGGGACCATAAATGTCAATAAAATTTCATGACAGTCTGTCCAATATTTGTCAAGATATTTTAGTCTAATGTTGGACTGACTGACTGACACTGACATCCGTAAAGGCACACCGCTAACATGGCTGATAAAAATGCCAATTGATGGCTCCAACTTCTAAAATTACAGGATTTGCTGCTTTTCTCTTTCATGTCATTGAAAACTGATTGCGTTTTTGGATTGTTGGTCAGACAAAATAAGCAATTTGAAGACATCACTTTGAGCTCTGGGAACTTATGATGAGCCTTAGTCATTAACCTTTCATAAGCTAACTGATTAGTCAATAAAATGAAAAACTAATCCACAAATCAATTTAAAAAAGGGTCCTTACAACAATACTTAAATCTTTGAGTTATAGTCACATTTTATGTCACAGCATGATGAATGCACTAGAATCTATATCTGCAGCTTGAGTTCTCTTTTGAATATGTATGACAGACATCGTCATAGCCCATTTTTTAAGTGTAGTCTAAAAAAGTTCAGAATCTTTAATTCCAGTTTGCAATTTTTTCTATGTAAAGGTGTGACAAGTATGTTGACTAAAAGGAAAATTTATGAAAGTCTTGCACATCTTGAAACGAAATTATGCATGCATTTAAGTAGTAGGAAAGTGGCAAATCCTGTAATTAGTCCAAGTGCTTGGAAGGCAGATATGCTAACCACAAACACACACTTAAGATATGAGAATCTAAGAACAAAGCAACACTACATGTTTATGAAAATAAGGTAAATCTTCTGTCTTTAAATTAGCTTCATCCCTGACTTTACAGTAAAGAAGGTTTTCATATTAACAACAATTTCTCCCTACAGTCTACAGTCTTACCCCCAGACTTGACAATCTACTGTTGAAAACCTTTGGAGTTGCTGTTAAGGTGCCTAATTTCTCTTTTTACTGCTTGATGTTCCTTTTCTTTCAAATGTGGTTCCAACTACAAACCCTTTATGCAGGGTTTCTCTGGTTGAGCAGTGACATAATTCCTTTAACTCTGTGTAATAACAAGGTCCAAATGACGCTGTGCAATTTAGTATGTGTGCAACAGAGCAGATAGTGGTGGGATAGGGGATCACTGTGCAGTCATGTCCAAGTCTGTCTCATAACTTTCAGCTCACACTTCATTTGCATTGCCTGCTGAAATCTAGGAGCAAAGCTGGGGTCAAGTCATCGTGGAAATACTTACTTCTCGTTAGACATAGAATTTGTTTCTATTTTTTTTTTAGTTTAGATATGTGTAAAAGTAAATACTCACTTTTGAACACTTATCTTCACAAATTGACCCAAAATCTGCCTTGGTTGTTTAAAGAAGAATTCATTTTCCATGCAGTTCCTCCAGACTTAAAGCTGCACCAGTCAACATTTTTTACAACAATAGATCAAATGGCTATGTGAAATGTGAAAGGAGTCATTCATAGTGACAAAATCATAGAGAATTATTACCCAACAATGCAGTTACCCTCAGTTCTATGAAGATTTTTGGCCTCTTTCAGCTCATTATTTTTGGTTTTCAGCACATAAACTACGCTCTCATCAACCTTGTTTCTAGCAGCAGCAGCAGGCAGCTATTTTCAGCCAAAACCTCCAATAAACCCACTGTCTGCTAACAGCCCGGCACCAAACAGCAGACAGATAAAAGTTAGCAACTATCAGGTGAGCATAGTAGAGCATTAAGCTGCTAAAGAGACAGATATTTTTCTCAGGAGTTGGTGGAGACCAGAACAGAGTTGAAAATAAAGTGAATATTGGATTTATATTTATCTGGTCATCTGAAACATGAATCAAAATAATGCTAATGTTGCTCTGTGTTTGCTGGATGTTTAAAGAGACAAATATTTCCTAACATGCTGGCCATGACTGCTTTTATAATGTGGCAATGTTGTGTTTTCAGCTTGTCCTGCTGCCCCTGAGTGGCCAAAAAATCAAGTAATGCAGCTTTAAGATCCAGGATTTCAACTTGGACTTGGAATTCCAGCCAATCAGAATACGTCTATACAAGCACTTGAACTATATGATATAAACAGATTTTAGCAGGTGAAGTCAATGGAAATAAACCCTGAAATGTTTTGTGTTAAAAAAACTGTGCCTATTTTATTTTATTTTTCTGGTGTAGTGATGATGACTGTCTTCGTATTACTGTTGTACTGTTGTATGCTGTTGACTTCAGATGTCTCCAATCATGGATTCAAAATAAATACAACAGCCAGTCTCATTCAGATGAGTAGTCATGTAGCTGGATATGACTTGGTACACTTAAGAGGGCTGACATGGAAAGCTAAGGTATGTCCCTGGGACTCAAGAGAGGTGATATTAGGCCAACTAGGGTTTAATTGGTATATGGAGCTGGTATTGTCATTTAGTCAGTCAGTCATTGTGGTCCAATGCTATTTGATTGATTACATATTTACTGTAGAATTGATCAATATTACACCAGTTTTCTATGGGAAGACGTTCATCTAAGATGAAACATTTTGTTGAGATTTTGCACAAGTGTGTGTGACTGTAATTCATTATTAGGATTATAGTACCATTAGTACTAATAGTCTTAGCTGAGATTTTTTGTCCCATGATCTCGCTGCTTTTGTAGCCTAGAGAGGATAAAAATGCAGGGCAAATGCTAAATATTCTTAATTTTGGCATGAAAATGGTTGAAGTTACTGAATATCTATACAAGGCATGCAGCTTCTATCTGAAAACAATGGTACTGATCTCCAAAACCTGTATTACCCATTACATTTGTCCTATGTAACAGGTACCTTCTTTTTGACTAAAATCCCATTTCTTGCCTTTCGGACAGCCATTGTCTTCCATTAATTTCAGACCAGTATATAAATAATTCACTTACGCAACAGAAATTTTACATTGTCAGAATATAAGCAGACAAGAAGTGCACTATGGTGGACTACAAATTTTGTGTCAAGTGTCTGTTGTTTGATTTTCATACAGGAGCACACTAAAGTGAGTGTAAAATCAGTGGCCATATGGAAGAAAGGAAAAGCCTTTTTAAAAGTCCTCTTGTAGTGTACTGTCCACCACATGTCCATTTCCATGCAAGCCATCCAAGGTGCACCACAGGAAGTTGCTCTGATCCACCATAAAGTGTCCTTTCTATATGTATTCCACTTCTGTCATTCTAACACCACAGGGTTCTACTGTCCATGACTCATCAATATAGATATATCCTGTATAGATACTGTATGTATGTATGTATGTTTGTACAGTATAGGAGTTATTATTGTATGCTGTTGGTTTGACCAAAACCTGGGTGTAACACCGCATGATATCGATGTTGTAAAATGAAGACGCGTAGAAGATGCACAGACTAATGACTAATGATGGTGGTATTCTTGTCAATAAATCATGTTTACAACCGCACCTAGAATGCATGTTTTTTAGTTGGAACCAAATTACCTTCTTTTTATAGAATATACTGTATATATAATTTGATTTATAATTACTATTTACTATTGCTACTTTCAGACCTACTGCCATGTTCATACATATGTTGGAAGACTGAATTTGAGTCATGGCAGTTACAACCCTTACTTTTTTGGCATCCTCTGGAGGTTCTGATGGAGGTGAGTGTATGGAGGATAATTAGAATAAGAATAAAAAATGAGATATAAAATTCGAAATAAATGTAATGTAAGTATGAAAATGTTGAAGTGCATATTTTTTATATTTCTATTGGCATATATTTGTCATGTGATAAAAAAAACAGCAGCTCAGCAGAAACATTAACAATGTCCAAACCTCCCAAATTACAGAAGACGTGGGGGGGCACAGGGGAAACAGGCGCGCTACTTCTGTCCTCTGAACTCTGTGAGTTCGGTAAAGTTGGAAATATAATCACAGATTTGAACTTCATCAATAACTCATAAGCGAAAGGTTGTTAAAACACAAACAACGCCTCTTTCCAACCATAGTAAGGTAGACAACGAGTTACAACCTAATTTTCATCAAAACGAGCTGTCCTTTAATGAATTAATTAATCAATTAATTTCCAATTCACTAACGTTAATTATGCAGGGAACTAAGCACGCCATTTTTAATTTGCTGCTTGCTTAAATTAAGTAACTTTCTTTTAAAAAGGTGTCTGTGCGATATTGATCAATTTCATCACTTTTTGCTGTATTTTACTGTATAAATATTTTTGTTACGACCATCAATTTTATGAAGGGGACATATCAAAATTATGAAAAAACATGGCTGTGTTTTGTTCTATCTCGGGTAGGGGTATCTGAAAAACTAATGCCCTTTTGAGGATTTGTGCCTGTACTGTGTCCCCCCCACCTTTGAAATCAAAATTCCGCCCCTGCATGTCAGTCTGCCCAGTGACAACAATATCCAATATCACTGCCCTAAAATATGACAAAATAGAAACAACTGAAGGAATAACGTTAACAACGTTAACTAAAGATCATCAATCAACCTTAACTTTAGTTGTTTCGAAGCAGCATTTTTAACGTTAGAGAAACAGAGAGTTCACAAGAGTTCATGAGTCAAGTTCAACCAATCATGACTCATTCTAAGCATAAGGTTTAAATATTGACATGTCAGAACATGAATTAAACTGGAGCAGGGATTACATTATTTCTATTTATTAATCCATATTCATTTTAAAACAAACTCAAATCATTGATTTGATTTTTTATTCATTCTGCATTGTGCAAATAAACCTTTCTCACAGCGTTCTCATTTGTTAGTTAACATTTCTTGGTGCAAGCTATTTTTCAGAACATTTTTAACAAATTATGCTTTTAAAAAATGATGGGGACAAAATCGGCCATTTCAACAAGTGGCGGGGACATGTCTCCAGCGTCCCCAGTGTAAATGACACCTATGATATAAGATTAGTTAAGTTTTTTGTTTAACCAGAAACAGCAGCTGTATCACTCTCTTCAAAACAACCAGACTCCATTAACAAGAACAGTAATTTTACCTTGCTGAACACGGGAGTTGCTGGTCTACCGTTGCCTTGTTACACGTCGTAACACACGTTAATTCGGATCCGAACTATCCCTTTAAAACACCGAACAATAACACAAACAAACTAACCGATTGAGGCAGCGGTAGACCATCAGCAACTCCCGTGTTCTGTGAGGTAAAATTACTGTTTTTGTCAATGAAGTCTGGTGGCTTTGAAAAGAACGCTATAACTGCTGTTTCTGGTTAAACAAAGGATCTTACTCTTTAACAAAAAGTCTATCTCTAGTCATTTTGACACCAAAACATGTAAACATAGGGCCCAGGTGTAAAAATAACAAAGTTTCCCTTTAATTATAACTGGGAGCTGAGCGCTACAGATCACACAATAAGCTTTCATAACCCTATGCTTTATGAAGCCATTCATTACATTAGTTTATTATAAAAATCAGCGGGGTGGGAAAGTAACTAAGTTACTTTTACTTTGAGTACTTTTTAAGTAAGCTGCTCTTTACTTTTACTTGAGCACAATTTCAGTCAAGTAACAGTACTTCTACTTGGGTAGGATATTTTAGTACTCTTTACACCTCTGTCCATATCAGGCAATAGAAGTTACATCTTTATTATTCACAGTGTGAGCAAGGATCTTCATACGTGTCACATTCACATATTAAGCTTAATGTCATGCTTTTCACCAATAAAAAAAGTAATAAATACATTAGCACTGTAAATACAGTTCGTGCTTGAGCTGTTCACTGTGCAGGTTATGAGTAGCCAGGAAGAGGAGGAATTATTCCTTCAGAATTTCCTGTCACTGTGTTCAGAGTCCGGGTTCTTTAACATATTCAACACAATAGATTGAGAAACCTAGAGAACATTTATCTGCCATTGCAATCAATGTTGGAGTTCTTATAAACTTATAGTGTTAATGTCCAGTGTTGCGGTGACCCTTTTAACAGAAAGGAAAACATTCATCCAGAGTGTGATGGAAAGTTTGCTAACATCACGTGCAAGGTTTTATAAAAAATCAAGCATTTGCAGTCAATAATTCTACCTTAAATATGACAGAGGTTCCTATATTTTATTCCTGTCACCAGCAATGGAACCTGCCTTGTTTTGCTTAATAAGGAGAAGTTCACTTACAGTACCTACAACTACTTTATTAGGTTAACTTCTCATGGAGAGCTTTGGTGTTTCTGATGGTATGGTATAAATGCTGTTTCAGAGGCTTCTTCAATATGACAACATAGTTTCAGGGAAAATTGTAAATACTTGTCATTGAGTATTAACTGGAGTGTTATTGCAGATATTCAACTCGGTTATACTACTCATTACTAGTAAAAGAAATAACATTACTACCAACCACTATTGAGGGGAATACAAACATTTTGTTTGGGGAGATTACAGTAAAATTCAAAACTCACTGCAGCCGCAGAGAAGTAGCATGGCACATGACCATGTGCAGACATGGGACTTGCACATCATCAGGACCACACAGCATATAAAGAACAATATGTGCATCTAGAGTGCTGCCCTACATTGAGGGGTATTCTGATTGGTATTTTACTTAATCCCTCACTGCTTTTCTGTACATCAATGCTGGACAAAAAGAAGACAATGGCATATTCTGTCGCAGGGTGTAGTGTTCTCTTGCACTGATGTGTACTTATATACTACTAGTGTGTGGGTTTACATAGTAAATAATAGGAAAGAACGTTTCAAAATCTACCATACAGCTACAGTGTGTTCTGGACTAAAGATGGAAGGTGACATGGAACAGAGTGATGAAAGGTTCGAGGTCAGTTTTCAGAGGAGTCTGTCTCTTCCGTGGAGCCGTCGCTTTCCACCTCCATCTTCCTCCTGTGGTGGATGTTCCTCCTGGGGGAGGCCTTCCTCTGAACCTCCTTGAGACCCCCTACCGCACTGCCACTGCTGTTGCTGCCAGGACTCACTGAGATCTGGGCGATTCTTGATAGCACGGGACAAGAAAAGAGATGTGAAGAGAAGAACAGAAAACAGGAAAAGAGAGGAAAATAGAAAGCAAAGAAGACATGAAGTAAAGCGCAAATAAAGAAAAGAGATAAAGACAACAAAATGAGAACAGACAGCAAAAGGAAAGAAAAAGAAAAGCATGTTAAAATGTGTTGGCTTGTTATGATACAGTCACCCTGTGCAGTATACAGTATACTGTATGTGCATGTTGATACATGTATGTATGCATAGGTGTCATTTACACTGGGGACACTGGAGACATATCCCCACATGTCCACCACTTGTTGAAATGGCCATTTTTGTCCCCATCATTTTTTAAAAGCATAATTTGTTAAAAATGTTCTGAAAAATAGCTTGCACCAAAAAATGTTAACTAACAAATGAGAATGCTTTGAGAAAGGTTTATTTGCACAATGAGAAAAACATACAATGCAATGCCTATGGATTCTAAGATGACCCAAAAACGTGCACACGCCGATCAATAACTTTAACAAATTCTTGACACAGTTTCTTCTTTTCCCAGTTTTCCGTTCTCTCTCTGTGAATATGAAACAGCCACGCTGTTGAGTCTGGTTTGTGCGGCCCCTAGTGGAGGAGATTGGCAGGGGTGTTATTTGAGTTTAATTGTGTGAAATGTATGAATTAATTGTGTGGAATTTTTGGAAATTTAGAATGAATAAAAAAATCAAATCAATGATTTGCATTTGTTTTAAAATTAATATGGATAAATAAATAGAAATAATCTAATCCCTGATCCAGTTTAATTCATGTTCTGACATATCGATATTTAAACCTTATGCTTAGAATGAGTCATGATTGGTTGATCTTGACTCATAAACTCTTGTGAACTCTCTGTTTCTCTAATGTTAAAAAAGCATGCTGCATCGAAACAACTAAAGTTAAGGTTGATTTATTATCTTTAGTTAACGTTAACGTTATTCCTACAGTTGTTTCTATTTTGTCATATTTTAGGGCAGTGATATTGGATATTGTTATCATTTGGGCTGACTGACATGCACTGGTGCTTTCTACAGTAGGCTAGATGTGATATTGGCATTGTTCGATCGACATGGTGTTGTAGCTGTGGATGCGATGCATATAGATGACTGTGTGGTCAACATTGTTGTGCGTTTTATGCTGAGTATTTTCGTATTGTTGTCTCTGTAGTAGTCTAGGCTATGCCCTTAATGTGACATTATGTAATTTTTCCCCGATTGCCGTAATTATCTACTCTGACCTCATACTGATCCCACCATTGCATTGCCTAAAATTGCAAATGTTGAAGACCATTTAAAAAATGTTTTTCATCTGAGCCCTTATGTCCCCACCACTTTTCAACACAAAGTGATGCCCTTGCATGTATGTTTGTGTGCGTGCATGTGTGTAAGCGCATGTGTGCGTGTGTGTGCTCTCACATTTTGTCCAGTTCCTGGTCCATCTCTGGGTCAATGACCAAGTCTGCCTTGCTGGGTAACGCTCCTCCGGAAAGAGGGAAGAAAGAGAAGATTCAAGTTTTTAAAGCTGTTTAATGACTATTACCTAAATTTGTATTGAATCAAATTATTCTGTGTACATTACATTACATTTATTTAGCTGCCTCTTTTATCTAAAGCGACTTAGAATGAGTGCATTCAACCACGTGGATACAACCCAAAAGAGTCATGCAAGTAAATCAACTTCATCAAATAAGCTGAACTGCTTCATAATGCTTCAAGCGAACATAAAACAGCAGATAGAGCCCAGTCAAGCAAAGAAATGCCTATTTAAAAAATAAATACACTCAGCCCGATTCTAGCAGCCTTGAAGTAAGTTATCCCCAGAAGTCAGAATGCACACTGTGTAATGTGAAAGGGGTCACTTGTAGGGAACCCAGAGAATTCTTGCTAAATCAGCCTCTTTTAGCTTATTAAGATTCTAACGCCAGAGAGGTAGAACCCTTCTGAGTTTGTGTTGATTTATTCTTTATTAGCAACGGTGCGAGAACCCTATTGTATTGCAAGGAGTTATTATTATTATTAGGGCCCGAGCACGAAATGGTGTGAGGACCCTATTGTATTGCAAGGAGTTATTATTAGGGCACGAGCACCGAAGGGTGCGAGGACCCTATTGCACTGCAAGAAGTTATTATTAGGGCCGGAGCCATGAAGGGTGCGAGGACCCTATTGTATTGCAAGGAGTTATTAGGGCCCGAGCAGCGACCGCTGCGAGGTCCCAATTGAATTGCAAGGAGTTAAAATTATTATTATTATTTTTTTTTTTTTTAGTCATTGAGCTCATTCTTGAGGGGCAAGGCATGTCCAAAACGCATTAAACTTGCCGTGCACATCAGAAGTGGCGAAAATTGCAATCTGATATGGATCTCACGGTTGGGTGTGGCAAATTGACTCGACAGCGCCCCCTACAGTCGAAAACTAACCGCTTAGCTTCACCTACATGGCTGAAATTTGGTAGGCATATGTATCATCTCCAGACGTACAAAAAAGCCTCTTGCAGCCATGCCCTAAACCCAACAGGAAGTCGGCCATTTTGAATTTTGTGGTCATTTTTGGCGATTTACATGTTCCATACTTTAACGAACTCCTCCTACAGAATTAATCAGATCAACTTCAAATTTGACATGCCAAAATTGAGTCATAGTCATAGCGCCACCTACTGGCGACAGGAAGTTACAAGCACTATATTATAACGTACTACTCCTAGCAGCTTACTCATATCCACTTCAAATTTGGTCAGTAAAACTTTAAGACCTTGGTGATGCTTTATTGTGAAGATTGTGAGTTTTCATTGAATGCTGTTGCCATGGCCACGCATTATTCGCCATGAAACAGGAAGTTGTTTTTGAGGGGCTAATGATGCTCAAAAACGCACAAAACTTGGCACACACATCACAAGCGATAAAAATAGATATCTGATATGGTTCTCAGAATTGGGTGTGGCAAATTGGCTCGATAGCGCCCCCTACA
>NTHP01000813.1:154473-176291 GCA_003416845.1 Oplegnathus fasciatus | reverse complement strand
TTTACGATCAAATCAATGACTGAATTTAGATGATCATTTTTATATCATAAACTGAAACAGTGTACGAATATTTTATCATTTATTTGCTCATGGTATGTTTAACACGTAATAAAAATCTTAAAAAAGGGGGAAAACATTTTAAAGGGTTTTGAAAATAAAAACATGTATTTTAAAGGAGTTTTTCAAGAAGAGTTATTTCATTGAAATCACAACTTGTAAAAACATCATATTAAATAAGGATTTCACTGTATTTCTTTAAAAAATGCAACATGCAAATAAAGCAGCTTCTTGATCATCTCCGTGTTAGAAAATATCACTATCCCCCTTTTCTTCTTTACTGAAGATGTAAGACAGCATGTTGTTCAGTTGTTGAAGCTTTTGAAGGAATCGAGATATTTCCTGTCGATTTGGTTCTGGAGCTCTCCGGGGATGCAGTGAGAGAATTTGTAATTTTCTTTAATCCACTTTCCTCCTTCAGTGTTCTCGATGGCCACGGCTGCCACACCTGCAGGAAACAACAATGATATTTACATTAAGATGTTGAGAATCACTGATCATTACAACCTAACCATCGTGACTGACCCACAACAGTGGCTCCCAGCTTCTCCACCAGCTCAATCGCAGCCTTCATAGTGCCTCCAGTCTCTATCCATTGGTCCACTAGCAGCACCCTCATACCTGCAGGAAGGAGAGACATGTCAGCTCCTTTACTGAAGTGTTCACATGTTAAACAAAGTCAAAAATGAATGAAAGAATGAACTGAATAATCAAAATTAAATCTAATAGTAACATCTGTCTTTATTCTCTAATCCAGGGAATCAGAGAGCATAAAATCCAACAATAAGATCCAACCCTGTCATGAAAAATAAACAGAAATAAATCTCTAATAATAGTCTTCCAAAAGAAAAAAGAAAAAAAGACAGTTGGATATAAATATCTAGGTCTATGGACGGGACTAAGATGATCTTTGGTGTATTGGTGGTAATATCTGATATCTCCAAATCTTAGAGCAACATCTGCCGGATCTTTACCTCACACGTGAACACTAGAGGGTGCTGTGCTACAGGGAATACATGGACATAAAGTTAAGGAAACCTGTGGTTTAAATCTTTTGGGTCATTCAGGGTAAGGTTAGTTTAAGCGCTGCAACGATTAGTTGATTAACTGATAAACTTTGAGGTCACAGTTAAAGGTGGTGTTGTACTGGACTACATTATACTGAGAGGTGTTTCTAATTTTTTTGTCCGCCCTATTTATAAACATGAGGGGGTCAGAATATAATGCACTCCAGTACAGCAGCACCACTATGACCTCAGTGCTAAAACATATAATTGCATTTACACATTTCAGACAAAGTCAACAAAAACTGAACGTTATAAACTTCGTGAAGGTAGAATTAATAGCAGAGCTGTTGTATTGAATTGCATTAGATTGTACAGGTGTACCTAATAAAGTGGCCACTGAGTGTATATTACTGTAAGCTTTCATAACCCCGCGGTGTCCAAACATGGCCAGCTGGGTAAACATTCATCTTCTCAAGAGAAATAACTGACATGGTTTAAGGATAAAAAGCAAAGGGAGATTAACCTGGTTTTAGCACATCCAGTCTTACTTCCATAGTCTTTTCTCTGCCTGTGTAGTCGGTGTAGTTTTGGTTTTGGGTTTCAACACACAGGTGTCCAATTTTGCGGACAGCCAGAAAGCCTTTTCCAAGGGTGGTGGCAACAGACGCCCCTGAAAAAACACGTGTCAAAAACATTCATCCACTCTGACAGCATGATATCTCAGAAATGATCACCGTCTGTGGCCAACATGCAGTTCTCGACCCTGTACATAGGCATTCTCTCTGGGCTGCTGCTTGCATCCACGGCTACTCATTCTAGTATCTTTGTGGGCCCTCCTGAAGGCCCTATAAACTCTGTCCCCCTTGTCCCCCCAGTCTTACGCCCCTGATGCCATGTTTGTACGAGCCAAAATATCTAAATTTAGTATCTTTGCCTGATGGGTTAGGTTTCCTGAACATACAGTCTGCACTAGCAGAGTAACGGCATTGTGTGAGACACCAAGTGCGATTGCTCTTAACCTACCATTTATATGCTTCCTAAAATGAACTGGTTTCTTTTCTTACCAAGAATGAATCCCATTGCATCTATACCGGCAACCAGGTCAATGGTGTCGTTGTGGAATGGACTGAGAAGATCTTTGACACAGTCTGCAAGAGCCTGAATCAAGTGCAACATCAATGTAAATGCACAAATGCAAAGTGTGCATATAAAATACACACACAGCTTGTATTTTTCTAGCTATAAATGAATTTTCTACTGTGTTCGCTGAGAGGGAAGACAGTAAAAACAGTATCAACAGCTCAACAAACTGCGAAGTAACTAGAAATCCTCCTCTTTTCCCATCATACCTGGGAGTTGCAGTAGAGTCTGGACGGGTCCAGCCAGGCAAACGTTGGTCCTTTTGTGTTGGGTGCCATCAGAGAAAGGTACCATCCTTTATGCCTGTCTGCAGGATCGGCCAACAAGTCCATTTGAAAAACAACACTTGTCTGCGCTGTTAGAGGGAGAAACTGTGGTGAATGAACTGGACTGTGAATGAGTGAGAGAGTCGCCCTTATCAGGTTCCAGAGGGGTGAGTGGTGGGCGGGAGGGGGCTGTTAATAACATTGAACTTAGTTACGTATTCTCCCTGCAGTCGGTGCAGGATTTTTAATTCAAAATCAAGTCCATTAATGATTCGATGACCTGGTCTCAGTCGTGTCAACCAAGTTCTGACAAAGTGACTGAAAGCTTTAGATAATAAACTTGCTGCAAAGGACATAAGTGTGCAGATGTTTTGATCTTTCTTCATTGCTGTTTTTTGCACCTTCTTGTTTTATGGTAGTGTGTGGTAGTTTTGCCATTAAAGAAACATACCAATGTTTTGTCTGATTTAGCTCATTTACTACAAATCCTGTACAGTTTACATCACTGCCGACTATTGTCCAAGGCTGACCAGACTGCTTTAATTCCTTCATTCCAGGCAGTCGTTACTTTTCATTCTTTTCACTACAGTGTAAGAATATAAACTTGTGGAGACTTTCAGGAGTTATAGTTGGTGATTGTCAAACTGACATAATAATACAGTTTAAAGAGCAGATTGAATGTTAAACTGTGCAATGCATTAACACACGGTATAGGATAACTTTGAGAAAGATAGGAGCAGACATAATATTCACTGGAAAGGATGACCGGACTCATTCAAGTTTCTGAATGTTGCTTTTTATACTTTGGCATGCATTTGAAAATGGTATTGTAAAGTATTTATGGTTTGCAGTAAATGTGCAAAAACTTGCAAAAACAGCAGTATGAGTAGCAGCACAATCTTTTATTTCAACACTGATTATCAGGCTAAATGAAGAGACATTTTACGATGTTAACTATATTAATCAGATCAATTGCATAATTTTCACTATTGCTACTACAGTGAATCATTAATATAAATATTCTTGTGATTTGACCAGAAGTTTGCCATCAATTATGTTTATGTTTACAGTCACCTTTCACATGGGGTCAGTGTTGCATACTCAAAAGAGAGATTTCTGGTAGAGTATTACAGTACATTTAGACACAGCTACAGCTCATATGTGGAAAACCTTTTCAAGTTCCTAACTGAAATCACAATTAAAACACGGTTAAATGGATTTCCATATCTGTGTTTGGTGCTGACTGTACTTTTTACACAGTACTACCCTCCCAAATCCCAAATAAGTCTACTTGGACTTCTGTCAAAAAAACAGAAATGTTATGAAACGTAGATCTTCAAGGTGCGTCTGTGCAGATTGTGCACCAAAAACAAATCCAACACTGTCATCACTTGATAATAATTGAGTATCAACACTGGACTGGAGGAACTGTGGCTAATGATCCTTTGAAAATGTTAATTTTTCTCCTCATGCATGCCTCAGGTTGTTATTCTAAATGCTGCTCTGATCTGCGTTCTTCAGGCGTTTGTCTTCAGGTGTTTAGAATCACCAGAGGATCGGTGTCTAAATAAGCTCAGGTTGCGATCTTGTTCACTGCTAGAGCAACAAAATGTTTAAAAAATGTTTCCAAGTTCTCAGACTGGAAAAGTTATTACAGTTATTAAATAAACTGATCTGAAATTTCATCCCAGTTTTGTGCAACAGAGTTCACGCTGAGCTAAAGACTGAGTGTTCACCTTCCTGCCAACAGTAACTGGACTTTCCCACAGTTTTGTCTGATGTGTATCTTGAACCACATAAACTTACAGTAAATGTAACACTGGGATGCTTACGTGCTTTCTTTTTTCACATTGTTTGCACACTTACAAGATTTACAAGGTAATAAATCTGAGCAGATATTAACATATAAACATGTCTGGCTGATAGTGCTGTATGAGCTCAGTGATGGATTTAAAAGATTTTGAAATAGCTTAATGCTTAAAGCTGCAATAGCACTTTTTTTGGCCACTTGGGGGCAGCGTGAACAAGCTGTAAACACAACACTGACATCATGTTTCTGTCCACCTGGTGAATTTAAGTCCAATATTCACTCTATTTTTTTGTTTTTTTGGTGCTAAGTGCTACACTGTGTTCACCAGCTAGCTGCTAACATTGTCTGTCTGCTGTTTGGTGTTGAACAGATTGTGTACAAATGTGGTTTTTAGAGCTTTTTTGTACAAAAATGAACAGATGAGAGCAGTGAGACTAAATGAAAACAGTAAAGTTGCGGGCCGTCAAACCAAAACAATCAGCTAAGAGACTGTAAAGCTCTGCAGTGCTGAGGGGAGCTGCAGAGTCTGGTGATGATTCTCTGTGGTTTCATCACTGCAAGCCACATTACACATCGTCATTTGATCGTTACTTATTATAAAAATATTGATCACAGCTGCTTTAAAGGGTCCATGCACCCAAACACAAAATGATGAAGCAGTTTAGAGATCTCTAACTCGAGAAAACAGTTACAGCAAAAACAACTGCTCACATTTACTCAAGTACTGTACTTAAATACAATTTTGATGCACTTGTGCACTTGAGTATTTCCATTTTAAGGTACTTTATACTTCTACTCCACTACATTTCACAAGGAAATATTGTACTTCTTTCTCCATTACATTTATCTGACAGCTTTAGTTACTTTACAAATTAAAATTGTACACAGAAAACCTATAATGAGTTTCTAAAGTGATGTATTATAAATGTTAAACTACCACATAATGATGTATATAAAGTGCGGTAGTTAAAATTAGCTCCACCTCAACCAGATACAACATTAATATAAACAAAACAAAACCCCTCTCCCCTCCATTATATTGGAGTTTTGGCAGAAATCTCAGACCAGATATATCAAAACTTCAGCATATGCAAACAAAACTATCAGCACAGCTAAATCCAGCTAGAATGAGAAGGAGAATATGTTTTGTTTTGTTGTTTTTTACCCCATGATTTGGGTGGACTGACCCTTTAACACACACTCATTGGACTTTATGCACTTTTAATACTTAAATAGGGGAGTACATTTTACTTCATGCATGTTCAATATACCTGTTTGTAGCACATTTCATACAAATGAACAGTATTTAGTCAGACACTGACTCCTCAACTCATCCAGGGGGTGCTGTTCTGCAGGTGGCCTGTCTCTGGACAGGGGGACAATGAAAGGAGCCTCACCCAGCATGAATCAATACAATACATATTTCATCAAGTGTCACCTTTCTGTTTCACCGTGCGCTGTTAGTTGACTCCAAATATTTCCTGGTGAACAGCAGGATTATTAACCTCCTTCTGCCCCAAATCCTTCCTGCAGTGCTCACTTTAATTCATGAGGAACTTTTTTTTTTTTCCCTCCCTCAAGATTTGGTCGTATGTTGCCTCTGCTGATTTTACATCATTTCTCTCCGCCTTCCAACAATCCGATTTCAGTGCCTTGAGTAGGCTGGATCTCCGCCTCTAGAGCTCCCTGTAAGACCAGCCATGTGACAAAACACTGGGCTGATTAGAAACCCAACCTGACAAGAGGATTTTCTTGTCTTTGGGAATAGTCACTTGTTCACAGATGCAGAGGACTTTTCTGTGCATCATTTTTTTAATTCACATGTGATTTTAGTGAGAATTTGTCAGAATGATTCATATAGGTCACGTAGGCATTTATCAGATACAGATCTACAAACATGCTGCAGCAACACTGCAGCTGCAGATACATGAATGATTGAATGAATGAATGTTTTTATTATTGTGTCATGCATACTGTGCCCTACATACACAGGCTAAATTTACTATGGGCCAGATCCAGATTTAAGGGTAACACAATTTGAACAATTTTCAGACCTTCATGTCTACAACGAAAGTCATAACTCATTAACAAAAGGGGAGAAATCATTAAAAAAAATCTTAATTAAATAATCCATCTTGCCTTCTTTTCCCGGCTTTTGAGACACAGTAAGTAAACTTAAACACATCAAACTTGAACAACCTTTACAATTTTTGATGGTCTGCACAGCAGAATATTTTAGGGTTTCATTGAGATATTTTACGGAAAATTAACTCTCTGAAATCATTAAAGTATGTACAATACAGAACAAAATGGGATTCACTTGAATTTGCCATCTGCAGTAGCCATAGAGGAACAATACCAGCTCTCAACTGTTCAACTAAAGATGTTTGGCTTCTCGAGATGTCACATATGATTCAGGGTCATACTTTTATTTAATGTGAAGACACGTTTCTCCCCATGACAGGGACAAAACAATCATAATTGGAGGTATTTGACTGACAGGGAATTATTTTTTGACCAATGTGATAAATTATAGACACAGAAGCAATGGCTTCATGGTTAAGACAGTTTATCACATTTTAACATGATGGAATCGAATAAACAAATAATAGTTTTTAGTGATACACAACAAAAATAAGATGGGAGGGGGGTTTAAAACGCAACATCACCAAAAGGCAATCTGAAGCACTCATTTTGGACTAATTCGGCTGATAGGTGTCCCATGCCAACTCCTCAGGATAGTGAGTGAGGAGAGTTTTGTCTGAATCCAACCATCAATTCAGCCTCAGTCTTGTGGGCTGCCCGAGGCCCTTCAGTCAGTGGGGTTTGCGTGCGACAGCGCCAACCTTTCTCCACATTCCACAATGAAAGAGTTTTGTCCCTACATTGTGATTTAGGTCATCACCAATTCAGTGCCTGTTTTGTGGCATTTGAAAGATGTCCAATCTCCTGGGTTGGTACAATCACCCCATGCTTGTTACCATGGAAAAGCGGGGCGAGCAAGAACCTCCTCCATGCGTGTTCCCAAAGTAAATCTCCACTTTCTGGGGGCTGAGCTGAGGGGGTTGGGAGGTAACTTGCGGTCATCTCTCTCCACGGTGAAAGATGCTGGAGGTTCATGCTCTACACACCCACAAATTAACCCTCTCCTTTCATTCTGCACGTTCAGATTCATTGAGGTAACATATTGGTGGGTAATATCTACTCTCAGAGTGTGTCAGAGCTCTGAGATTGTGTAATAGATGAAGATACTCTACCAAGGCTGGAAATCGAAAGAGGTTAATTCGGCTGACTCCTCCCAGTTGCCATTTATCGTATTAATAATCACACCACTTGAGCTTCGCCTTAAAAGAGGGAGGGCTGCTCGAGAGCGCCGGAAAACCGCGAGGAGCTGTCTCCGTTACGCGTGGTGCTGAAAGTGCCACTCGCCGCATCATGTGGTCGGTCTTCTTTGTCTTTCTGTCTTCTCTGGACAGAAACTTCGTCAAGGGCGACTTCCTGAGCCGCGCTTTGGACGCAGAGAAGGAGAGCAAAGAAATGTTCTCCATGCTCAACGGCACCTTTTGCGCAAAAATGTCAACCGTCAGGGAGAATTTCCTCTACCAGGTGTCGGACGGAGCCGAGGTGCTGCGCTCCGTCGTCAGCCCCGCCGGGAAGCTTGTGAACTGCTCTGTCATTGTGAGCCAGTTGCAGGTGAAATCGTTCATGCATGAGTGCAGGTTGGGACTGAAAGATCAGAGAGCCAGGCGGCAAATGGAGACCCGTTTTGCGCGCTTGGATGAAGCCAAACAGATTTGCCGGGCGTTTAAAGAGAGGTCGGAGCGCAGCGACAGGGTGAAACAACGCGACAGTGGTGACTCTGCGCTACAGGGAGAGGTTTTAAAAAGATCAAAGAGAGGCTTTACTTATCCTGGGACCCTTTGGTGTGGAGCTGGAAACATGGCTGATCATTATGACCAGCTGGGTAGGTTAAATGACTTCAATATTTCTAAGCAAATTAAGTTAATTATGTGTGTGAGTGTGTGCCAAATATCTGCGGGTTTAATAATCCTGACGTCCTTGTTGCAGGACACTTCGCAGAGACTGACAGCTGCTGCCGTATCCATGACCACTGCCCTCATGTCATCCACGCCTTCTCCTCAAATTATGGCTACACTAATTTCAAGTGGCACTCCATCTGTCATTGTGACTGTGATACTGCGTGAGTAAAAACTTTATTATACTGATGCATTCTCACAGTAAGTCTCAGTTTCTACTCGCATAGCTCAGTTCACTGTTAATGGGACCATTGTTAAGTTGTTAAGCATGTATCCAACCACCTCTGTGTTTGGGATACTCTTGAAATGAAGAGATGAAAAGGAACCTGCATACAGAATTACATGTTTTGAATATTTTGAATAGTGTTGGTTAATGGGATGCAAATGATGTATGATTATGACAGCATGAGGAACATTGTGCCTGTTAAAGAATCAACCTCAGGGGCTTTAAAAGCACAATCAACATAAAGAAGTGCATCAGAATTAATGACAGACATCAGAACATGTTAAAATAAATACATTAAGTTCAATATAGAGCTGTTTAGTCCTTCTGACAAATGTTACTTTCTGGAACTCCTAAAAATGAGGAAACATTTTGCAACTTCAACTTCAGGAGTTTTCAAAGCATAATTAACATTTTATAAATAAAAATGCCTTAAAATTCATTAAAGACTATAAATTGTTTGAATAAATTTAGTGAATTCAAGCTTAAGTTGCAGCTTTTAAGTCATTTTGGCAAATGTTTGTGGTCAAACGTTCTTACCAGATTTTTTCTTTCACTAATGCAGTTATGTGTGCTCCATTCAAGATCTCACTGTAAAGTTAATGGCTATTGTTTTAATAAACAGCTTCTACAGCAGGAAACTTCAGCTTTTGACAAAAATGAAGGCAGGTGTGAGTCAAAAAGGTCTATAGAGACAAAATAATGTCAGAAAGTATCAGGAGGACCAAGTGATAAATGTGTCACTGCTGGTTAGACCATGACACCAAAGGACAAGAATAAAGTAAACATAACAATATTGCAATGATCATCTGATTATGATGCCTGATTTTATACCTAAAAGTCGAGTTTATTGGTTAAAATTTGGACAACTTTAAACTAAATTTTGTAATGTAATGAAAGCTTGGTGCATTATGTCCCAGGATATGTGTCTGTATGATTATCTGCATAAGTGGAAGTCAAACACTGCAAATATGCCTATGTCCTCTTTTGGAGTTACTCTACTCCTACAGTATTGGTCAAACTGTGTTGCCATCTTTTTTTGCATTTTGAATGATTCCTAAAAGAGAGGACTAGAAACAAGACCGATTTTTTGTTCTCTCTGTCACTCTGCAGGCTGAAAGATTGTCTGAGGCAAGTCAATGACACGTCTTCCAGGATAGTTGGTCAGGCATTCTTCAATGTCATCGGTGTGCCTTGCTTTGACTTTGTCTATGAAGAACAGTGTGCAGAGCGGCAATGGTATGGCATGTAAGTATCAGTGGACTCTGGTGTTAAACTTTTAAGTAGATTTGCAACATACCGAGCTGTTTTAGTTTCTGAGATCACCACACACAACCTCCCCTTCCTTTGCTCTCTCATAGATGTAAACGATATGAGAAGCTTCCCATTGCTGTGCTGAAAGAGGCGGTCCCGTATGACTTTGGCGGTATTGACGTCATCGATAAGTTGACAGTGGCCCCTCCCAAGAAGACAGATTCCAAGAAAAGCAAGGAAGAAGAAAAACCGGAGAGTACAACACAGTCTACGATGCCAGGCCCTGAAGAGCCTTCACTCAGAAATGTCGTCACCGCTGCTGAGGACTTCATCAAGGTACTTGCTACCGTCTCCACCTCTCAAAGCTCCACCACCGACTCTGATAAAGGTGAGACGCAGAGCTCAGAGAAGAAGAAGAGGAAGAACACGGGGAAGAAGAAGAAAACCACCAAAAAGCAGAAAGGAAAAGGAAAGGGGAGGAAGAGAAAGCAGAAAGCAGAGGCAGGTGTTAAAATAGAGGAAGGAGCTGCCGTTTCACCCTCTGGCAACAAAGCGGAAGAAGTCGTCGCTCTAAGTAACTTCATCAGTGAGCCACACAAACATGACCAGTTGAGTCGAAACACAAACACAGCCGGCGACAGTGAATATGAGCTTGGAGGAAAAGAAGAGCCCTCCAATGAAGTCATGAAAGATGAACCAGCGATGGATAAGGAGGCTGTTTCCATTACGACACCCACGACAGTCCAGAAGAAACCAGCAGAGTCCACAGAAGAAATCACTCTTTCTACGTCAACAAGCACGACGACTGTTATTCCGCAGAAAGCAAAAACCAGAAGGCTAAGAAAGGGGAGGAGGAAGAAGAGCAAGACAATCCCTCTTGCTCCTTCTGAGGAGCTTGTAATGAACAAAACCGACAACTTAAGAGCCATTCCTGTCCCCACCGTCATTACCATAACCCCAGCGGCACAGCCCGAGCAACAAAGCTTTGGGAGCGACGCTGAAAAGCAACCTTTGGTCAGCACTGCCAGGACCCCTATTGTAATCCCCAAAGTGAAAAGGAACAGGTCAAAGGAGAGAGAAGACAGAGAGGGGAGGAAAAAAAGGAGGAAAGTCAGCTTGGCTTCTCCCATTGTGGCTGCTGCCCATGAAAATTCCACTGCGGACAATCTGAAAGTGTTGCCTCTTACCGGGGCTCCCACCATACCATCGGTGCCCATCACAGAGCAGCAGGTTTCACACAGGCTGGACATTAATGGAGGGAAGACCACCGTCCAAGTTACAGCTCTGAACTCCTCCTTTAGTGTTCTGAAAAGGCAAAAGTCGAAAGAGAGAGGACTGAGAAGCAGGAGGAGGAAAACAGTTTTGCCTCTTTCAAATGAAAATCCACTTTTTCGCTACAGCTCTGAAAACGTGCTTCCTGTTCCTCCGACTCCAGAGACGAGTGATGCACGGGACAGCCCTGAAACCACTCCTGCAATCAGCAGGCCCACAGAGGAAACAGGAACTCACAGTGAATGGAGGCTTTTTACTACGATCACAGCAACCCCTTCTGTCATTACAAAAAGACACAGGCAGGCAATGAGACAGCAGAGAAAACCAAGAAAGAAAGCCGCGCCTGCTGCTCTCAGCGAGGGAGTTTCCCTCCCTAAACAAACTGAACAAACGCCAATGACATTTACAACCACGCCACCCGAAGTCGCCACTACTGAAGAGCTCAGTCTACAGGGGTCTGAAAAGCCTTCCATGACCACCTCAGCAACTCCCGCCATGAGTCCAATTCAGTTATCTATTGAGAGAGCAAAAGCACAATTCACCAGGAAGAAGAGGAGGAAAGCAACACTGTCTATTAGGCAACAATGAGCCATGTGGTGAAAGCATAGCAGGATAGGCCAAACAAAAAAAAGGCAACTTAGCTGGCTAAGCTAGCTCCTGTTGATCAGATAAACTTGCTTCATGATGAGTTTAATACTGCATTAAAATATTTACCGTATGATCGTTTCTGGTTCGGCATTGAAATCACAGAAATGGGCAGAAATTATGTTTGATTGTGATGTGAGAATCATGTAATCATGAATCATGTTTTGTAATACGGTATTCTGCATGTCTGTAATAAAGTTTCCGAATGATTATGAATGTATCTGACAGTGCCTCCGTTTATATCTAGTGAAACAAAAGTTTTTTT
This sequence comes from Oplegnathus fasciatus, assembly GCA_003416845.1. Taxonomy (NCBI): domain Eukaryota; kingdom Metazoa; phylum Chordata; class Actinopteri; order Centrarchiformes; family Oplegnathidae; genus Oplegnathus; species Oplegnathus fasciatus. The sequence continues at coordinate 164,315 of NTHP01000813.1, read as the reverse complement.
TAAAAGAATAGTTTGACATTTTGAGAATTACGCTTATTCGTTTTCTTGCAGAGAGTTAGATGAGAAGATTGATACTACTTTCATATTTACCATTCAGACATGAGAGTGGTAGATATCTGACATGATATATATTCAGATAAAATATGACAATATTATAAACAGAGAGAGAGAGAGAGATAGCTAGATAGATAGGTAGATAAAACTCTAAATTATCTTTTTAAAATCATTTTGTGAGCACATTCCTCTGTTATCTCAGCTGGAAATATTTAATCAAATGGACTAAATAGAAAAATCTAAAACTCAGAGGCTTAACACTAACCTGCTTAACCTGATTTTAATCTTTTGTGAACCTTTCTTTCCGTACTGCGTTCACAGAAACCATGCCAAGAAAATTCTGCAAGTTCGTGCATGTACTGTGTTCTTTTGTTCAAGGGGACTCGGGACGTTGGCCTTATAGCTGCCTCGCCCCTGCGTGGTTTAAGGCAGGGTCACATTCTCCACACAGATTAGGAGCTCACTTTCCACATTACTTTTACCTCTCACCTCTCATGAGGGTTGTAACACCCAGTGCGGAGGCTGAAATCCTCCAGGTCAGCTGATTCTCACATGCTCGCATAAGAGGAATTTATCTGAATGAGTTTGAAAGGGGGAGATGTCCAAATTGGATCTGACGCATGTAAAACGCACTTTGGCATGTTGAGGGAAGATCCTCAGATATGCTTTATATACAGCATCACATTACCTTGTCTGAATCTTGCAAACAGTGGGGACGATGTAACAATGCAGACTTTTATGTTACAGCTCAAGTTCCCAGATTTTTTGGAAGACACCCAAGCATTCAAAGGAGCTTGGCATTTGGTTACAATCATATGCTGATATGGCAGAGCGACTAACACAGTTGGATCTGTGAGAAGAATATTTCTCACAGCAAGGGAAGGAAAAGTGGCAGGAATTTTCCATTTCATCTGCAAGTTTATGACATTTGGGTTCATGTCTATGCTTATATTTATGTTTAAGTTTAAAAAACATCTGCATACGGACTGAAACTCTTGGTTGGAATTTTAAAACTCAAATGACCATGATGCTCTTGAAAAACACCCAGAATACCCAATATAAAGAATACAATTATTCCATACAGGTATGTGTTTTTATTTATACCCCAATGTTTACACATACACAACTTACATTTACATAAGAAATGAAACACTGAAGAACTGTGTCCGTGTGTGTAGCTTATGTTTGTTACTTTAGTCTGTCCAAATCCGATTTATACGAGGATAAAGAATGATCAACACACTGACAGAGGTCAACACACAGTATTCACACACATACAAGAGTTACTGAAGTGAAGAACTTATGGACTTCCACAGCAATTTCATGTCCACACAATGTTTCATTAAATGTGTAGCTGTATTTATTGAAAGAAATGTTTAATTTACAAATTTATTCTCTTGTGTATGTGTGAAGAAATCTAGAGGAGACTTAACAGGTTAAACCTGCAATAACTGTCACGGTTTCTGGAAGAGCAGGACTGGACCCAAGTGCAGATGAGTGGAGGCAAGGCTGAACCAGTTCAATATTTATTTTAACTGGTGGCTTACAGGCAAGTAGGCAGGTACAGGTAGGCAGACAGCCAGGCAGGTAGATGGGCAGCTGGTAACAGATAGGCGGGCAGGTAAGCAGGTTCGGGTTGACAAAAACGCCAACGCAAAAACACTCAAGGCAAAACAGGAACCACACAGCCTGGCACATGGCAATAATGACAAACTGACACTGAAACACAGGAAGAGGACCGGTATATATGAGGCGTGGCTGATGTGGTAAGTGGAGACAGCTGAGTGGGTGGGTGGGGCAGTCAGGTGATGGAAAAAGGAGGGAAAGTGTGAGGACCTCTGGGGGATGGATGGAGAATGGCATAGAAGAGGCATGGAGAATTAGAAATACAGCTGGAGAGGAGGGACAGGGAGACGGACTGTGACATTAATTGATTCTTTTAGGACACTTGTGGGAAGCGGAAACAAAATGTGAAAACAACATTGACCTTTTACCTTCACCTTTTCAGTTGATATGGCAACTTCTTAGCAAACACCTGTTTATTTACACATCTAGCAGTTACGGAGGAACATTAGTATTCATTTGGAGTCGTGTTTGTGTCTACTTGATGAATGTAAGTCCAATGTTCACCCTCTTTTAGCTCTGTTTTTGGTCTCCACCAACTTCTGAGGGAAATATCTTGCTGTTTAGCTGCTAAAACCTCCACTATGTTCACCAGCTAGTCGCTAACTGTGTCTGTCTGCTGTCTGGTGCTGAGCAGATTGTATAAAGTGGGTTTTTCAGAGCTTTTTAGCTGAAAACAGCGGTGAGAGTGAAGCACATCAGTAAAGTTGTGGGCCGGACAGCTAGACAATGAGCTGAAACTCTTGATAAAGCTCCGTAAAGCCGAGGGAGCTACAAATTCAGGTGATAATTTATAGGTTCATCACTATGAGCGACCCCTTTCACATTTTATTAAATTGAATTAAGGTTTGAATAACTTCCTACAGATCATGTTAAAGGAGGGAGTAAACTTTAGATACTGTCCTCAGCTGTAGGAAATCTTACTTTAAAATATCTATTAAAAGCAGTTATTTATGTACAGTACAGACTTTCTGAAAGCTATGAAGTAACTTACTGTGACTGTAAATCGCGTGAAGATGGGTGCAGCGGTGCAGTTTTGATGCCCTGTGGTTGATATACGAGTAGCTTGGTGTCACACTGGGAGTAGCAAGCAGGGTTGGTGGACACCTGAGCACATTAAAAACAGAAAAAACATGTTTAAAAATGAAATCACTGAGCTCTACTGCAACATAACATCCCCCAAACCTATGTGATAACCTGATGCCATCCCCCTCAGTGCATTGGCTGGATGCCCAATGGGCAGGCGTCGAGTTAGGGTTTTGACCCCCAACCCGTTACTATGGAGATGGCTTTGAAAACATACGAGAGGTTGTGTTGGGAGGCACACTCTGGTCAGCCAGAAAAAAAAACACACAAAGGGATGTACAGTCCATGGCATGTGCAATAATGAGAGGACATCACAGTCTGTGGCACCCTATTAGGTGAAGAATCCAATAATCCATTATATTCACCAACACAGGAGAGAATTTATTGATCGAGAGAATCTAATCTGTAGGGGTTAAATTGGCTGGTGTGGCACTGATGGATGAGGGAGAAGGAGCTTCTGCTTTAAGTGAGCCTTGTTTCTGAAATAATAAGCAAGACCACTCATCAAATACAGACAATCCTTGTTCCAATTTCGCTATGTAGGTTGTTTAGAACAGTGTCTCTGTAGTAATTCAAGTAAGTATATAGCACTTGTCAAAAAACAAGGCTACAAAGTGCTTTGCAGTTACAAAAAAAGACAATAAAAAAGCATTTGAATACATTTTTAAATCAAAGACAAGCTACATTTTTTTTAAAGAATAAGAACAAATCAGGGGAATGAAGCAAATAAAATGTCTTTCGGATTAAATAACGGGCTCCGAACTGTTTCCTGGTAGTCTTTAGGTTATGTCCAAAATTCAACCCTGTCAAACGACATTAGCAACTCCAGAGGTTTGCTGAGTATTAACAAAATTATTGTTTCCAACATGGACTAATTTTCCTTTAATGATATAGGACAATATAATGTTTCTGTGCTGATTTTCAATTAAACCGCAAGAAATTATTATCCTCGTTCATAAAACAGGAAATCTGCATTGTGGGATGAACCTCGAGGTTGAAATAACATCAGTCCAGGAGGCTACATATTTACTCACCTGCTCATTGTGTCTGTGCAACAACTTTTTCAGGCTAAAGGAATTTATGTAACTTAAGAAATCAGTCAACATTACGGCTCAATGCAATATTAGCAAAAACTTTAAAAAAGAATACAAAATTTCTCATTCTCGGAGTGTAAAATATTAAATTCTGCTCATTGACGTGCTGCATTGACAAAACATTTACGAAACAAGACAGCAGCTTGCCTTTTTCTGCTTCTATACAAGCTCAGTAATCATGTTGTATTCCTGCCAGGTGGCGATGGCAAAGACTAACCCCGTTTCTTTGACACACATTTTCTGTTTGGGTGCGAGGAGCTGTCCAGTGCGTGTAGCCAAAAACATTGAGTGCTTTGCCAACAGTTGTGTGTGTATTCAAATGCAGGCTCTATGTAAATGGTTCTTCATTAACATCAGAAAGACGGTGGGTGGTGGTTGGCAGTCCCCGGCTAACCTTGGCTTTCCTCTGGACTGGAAGCTGAGCAGCTCCAAGACATGACAGTAGGTTTCTCTTTCAGCAGGACCTCCTCAATGTTCTGTTAAAACAGCAGCTGGTGATTTAAGGGAACATTGTATTAAACAAATGATCACTGGAGTTAGATAATATTTTACATATCACATATAAAAGTATTGTCCTGAAAGCCAGATGACAGGCTTTAGTTTTCTTATCACACATCCTGTAGAGCAGCATAAAACCAGATAACAGAAGTAAAAGAAATGTTAAAACTAGAGGACAAGAAACCAGAGGATTTTAAAGGAGACCTCTCTCCAACTCAAGGAAAAGACTATAAGAGACAAACAAAACGAACAGAAGAATTTAGCACCAATTAACATACTGATACTTCCATTCCTCCAAACACTGTGCCTCTTCTCTTCCTTTACAATATGTAGGACTGCTTTTACTGTCTTCAGAAGACACATATCACCAGTGTGTGTTCAACTGAATAAATACATTCGTACTAGACAGCAGAGACTATCCAGAGGATGTTTTTCACCCACTCTCACTCACTTTTCATGTTCAACCAGCATCAAATTCATAGTGTGTCTTCATGAAATGTCAGCACCCACCATGAGATCAATATTCTGGAGGCATGTGATATTGTGCTTGTGACCTCTAGTGGGCAAAGCCTGAAGGACTGTTGCTCAAAGGAAATCCATACTCCTTTGTGTCTGTGAAAAGTAGTTTGTTGTTGACTATGCTAGTAATCATCTCAGTTCCCCTCCAGCTCCTCAGCAAAAGGATCCAGTTCCAAGTCTTTTGTGTCGCTCCAACGTTTACGAGTTGGCATCTTCTACTGGCTCATCACACTTCAACGAAAACAACCATCCTGTGCACCCACTCACAGGTCTGTGGGTGAACTTACGGACCGTCCAGAGCCTCCGTGTAGGAGTCAGTGCTGTGGATGCATGGCAGTGAGATCATTTCAGACAGTGACAACACACCACACACTGGCAATGATGCGAATACATTTGAAATAAATACTAAAGGCGAGTTGTATCACAGTTAGAATCCAACTTGATGTGATTTCCGTGTCATATGTGAGGTGCTGTGGCCTGTTTGTTACAGACAATACAACTGTGTGACTGTGATGTTTAGTGTGCTTCTGTTTTCATTTTACTTTTCATGGCAAATAAATGAATCTGATATATCAAGTACACATCTTATACTGAAATGTGTCAGTGAGTTATTTCAGTGACATCTAGTGGACGTTAACGGACAGTTTCTGTGCGATGTTTTTGCTCAAATTTCACATTTTCCACCCTTCTTACTTACTTTCAGAGGTGGAGGAAGTATTCAGATCCTTTACGTAAGTAAAAGTACTAATACCACACTATAAAAATACACCCTTACAAGCAAAAGTCCACATTAAAAATGGTACTTAAGTAGACATATGTGAAGTGTTATTAGGAAAATGCATTTAAAGTATTAAAAGCAAATGCTTGTTTTGTCCAACCAATAGTTCAAGCCTCAAAATGATTAAAAACAAATTAACATGATTAAAATAATTAAAAGGAAAATCAGCAAATCATCCCATTTGTGAGGAACCATGAAATGTTTTTGCATGAAAAATGACTTCAAAGCAAAATAGTTGCTGATTATTTTTCTGTGTATCGACTAATAAGTTTATCAACTAATCGTTTCAGCTCTACTGTTACATTTTCATATGTTCTGTATGCTTAATTTGTGAAGTAACTAAAGCTGTCAGATAAATGTAGTGGAGTGAAAAGTGGCATGAGGAAATAATACTCAAGTAAAGTACAAGAACCTCAAATTTGTACATAAGTACAGTACCTGAGTGAATATACTTGGTCACATTCCACCACTAGTTACTATTATTTGGGACAGTTTTTACATGCTTGGTTGAAATATCGTTAATCACTTAATCTCATTTACTCTCATTCGATTCTGAGCTGCGTACACTTCTAGTTCAGTTTCTAACACAGCTTCCCAAAAACATCAACATTTCCATTACATGCAATGTGTCAATACATATAGTTACACGTGTAGAATAATTATTACTGTAATGTAAATACTAGTAATAGGTCATAAATTCCAGCAGGACTGGAAACCAGCGGCTGTTCTTTACCTCACAAATCATCTTGCATAGTCTCACCTCTTTCTTCTTGTGCGACTCTTCTTCATCAACTCCCCTCGTCCTCCACCTCACTGTAGGGCACAACATCATGCTGAGTCACAATCTCAAATCTCCTGGAAGGCTCCGTGAAAAAGATGAAGACGTGTCTCTGCCACCTGTTACACTAAAAGGACGACAATTTTCAAATGAACGAGAACAGATATACAGCTCAAAACCACATGTGGCAACTTCCTCCCCCAGTGGAGTTTCTTCCAAGCTTTACATCAACATCAATGACATAAACAGGAAGGCAACATTACATCAGTGTACATATTGTTAAAATCTCAGACTATATGCAGCCTCACATTAAAGTGTTTAAATTATTCTCCTGTACCACCAATAAATATTCATCAACATCCAAACTGCTAAATACACATTCAGAACACACCAACATAAATATTCAAGTCTGTCATTTCAACCATGAAAAAATGAAATATTGTTTCTTTCTGGAGCAGGGTAATAAAAAAAACATAAAACCAGTGTTGGAGAGTAATTAAGTACATTTACTCACGTACTTAGTACAATTTTGAGGTACTTGTACTTTACTTGAGTATTTCCACCTTATGGTACTTTTGATTCCACTACATTTCAGAGGGAAATATTGTACTTTTTACTCCACTACATTTATTTGATGACTTTAGTTTGTAGTTACTTTGCAGATTCCGATTAATAATACAAAATATAATCAACGTATTATTATGGGTTAAGATAAGGTAACATACTTGATTCCCGGTGGGAAATTCACAAGCTAGCAGTGTATTAAGTAATTAAAATGAGCTCCACCTTTACCAGCTGCAATATTAAAGTGATGAAGACATTAATGCATCAATAATTATAATCCAATAATATGACATATATTATTAGGAAATGGAATTCCTTTGGGATATTTTACTGATTATTTTTTGGATATTTTATTAATATTTTTTGGATATTTTACTGATTATTTTCCACGGATAATTTACAAATAGATATTTGAAAAATGTTTTAAAATACTTCTAATATTATTAATATTTGTGTATTTTTATGATTTATATTGCTTGTATGTTTTTTTTACATATTGACAACAATTTGACATCGTTGTTTGTTGTCATTAGTGCATCCCTGTGATTTGTGTTTACCGCCTTGCTACAAATCAAATTTCCTTTTGTATAATAATAAAGCAACAAATTTCACCTTCATATCAGACATTTTAATTCTGCAAGTGCAAAATTACAGTGTAAACTTCAAAACCAAAGTTATTCCATGATCAGATAAAGTAATTCATTTCACACATGCAGTAAATCAATCAGATGAAGAATGCATCAGTACACTAAATCAGTCGTCACATGGTGCAATGCTACAACAGCTGCTCCACAGGTCGCATCTGAATGTCTCCAATCTGAAAGAAAACACATGCGAGGGTTATCTCATTACATAAACTACTGATATTTCAACAGTAAGAGAGCAAAGGTTGAAAACATGTGTGATGAGTCAGTAAAGAAAGCCCTACAGTATGTACATGAGAGAGGAAATCACATACCTGCACGTGGGGAGGAGCACTCAGGACGTATATAACAGAATTGGCAACATCTATCGCTTCCAAAGGCTGTAAGAGAAGTGAAGAGTGAAATAATATGCTACTAATAATATCAACAATACTCTAGGAATGTAGGAGTGATATTTTTACCTTAAATTTAGTGTATGAAGTAGCAGCTTTTTCAGCATTGTCGCGGTAGAGCCGCGGAGCAAATTCTGTCTCCACTACTCCAGGAGAAATACACTGCAAAAAGAATGGATTGTTAGAAAAATGAGTAAAATTCATGAAATACTGCATTTGTCTTATAATAGCTAATAATGGTATTGTGTATAAAGTAAAGTATGTAAAGTATTTTTTAAATGCAGACAGACAGTGATGAAGTCTTACTGTGGCTCTGATGTGGGTGTTCGCCTCACGCAGCTCCTGTCTCAGGCCCTCCGTCAGCGCTGTCACAGCGAACTTGGTGGAGCTGTAGAAATGTACGTCAGTACTGTGAACGACACGATGTCCGCTCATGCTGCAACAGAACAAGATGTACGAGTTGTAGGAAAGGTTAACCAGGCACCAACATTTACCTGCATGTAGGGCTGCAACAAGTAGTCGATTAATCGATCGATAGAAAAATAATCTGCAACTATTTTGATAATCGATGAATCATTTAGACATTTTTCAAGCAAAAGTGACAAAAATTTCCTCCTTCCAGGGTCTGGATTGTGAGGATTTACAACTTTTCTTTGCATTATTTGATAATTAACGAACAGCTTTAGGTTTTGGACTGTTGATCGACCAAAACAAGCAATTTGAAGACGTCACTTTAGGCTTCAGGATATTGTGATGGACATTTTGCACTATTTTCTGATATTTTACAGACCATTCAACATTTAATCAAGAAATGAATCAGCAGATTAATCAGTAATGAAAATAGCTGTTAGCTGCGGCCCTAGTTAGGTCCATACATGGGCGATCAATTACTTTGCTTCCTACATGTTGTAATCACAATGTGGTCATAAAATCCTCAGCTCTATTGAGGAATTTTGCCAGATATGAAGATTTGAACAGATATTTGGTTGAAATATCAACTCAGCAGAACTGTACTCATCATTGTACATCATGAGTAAATAAAACTGTTTACCTGTTTATGTTTATGATGTGCCCATCGTCAACGTTTCTTTCTTTCATTGACTGATACGCCTCACGTGTGCATATACACAAAGCAAGAACGTTCACCTGCAAGACACCAAGCAGAGCAGTCAAAAAAAGAGGAAAATTCTGGCATTAAAACCTTCCAGATAATGGCCGCTAGCCTGACAGTGGAAAACTGTTGCTATTGGCAACTGTGCCCCGGTGCTAACACAAACACACAGATACTTTATTAATTAGTTTGGATATTTTATTTTTGAATATTTTTCTGATTTCTTCTGTGTTTTCCTGATTTCTTTTTGATATTTTATTCATACTTTTCAGATATTTTACTAATATTTTTTGGATAATTATATTTACCTACACAAAGATAACAATGTATTACAAACTACACACTTAATCATTATTTCTTGTCCTTTTTTCACATCAAAAACTATAAATGAGTCAGCCTAGAGGTGAAGGAGACATTTCCCTGCTTTTAGTTGATAGTGGACCAAATGTCTCCCTTTGGATTTTACTGCCCAATGTGATGTATGCTGTTGTTGTGTGTGATTTGTTTTGCCTACAGGTTGATGTATCAATGAACTGAAGCCTTACTGCTCTAAAATAATGTCAAGTTTAATTTTTTTTGACTTGTTATAGTAGGAAAATCACAGGTGTTACTAATAATATTAACGATGGCTCTGTTCTATTCAGGTGTCCCAGTGAGTCATGACAGTGAGCCAGCACGCACCACACCAGGACCCTGAAACT
>NTHP01000813.1:99518-126087 GCA_003416845.1 Oplegnathus fasciatus | reverse complement strand
AACAACAACAACAAAATATTTTACTTTCAAAAGACCCACTGCAGGACATGATGTTCTCATCCTCAGATACTTTCATTTCCATATTTCTCCAGAAGAGGGAGCTGTGGACAGTCATCTCTTCATCTGCTTTAAGTAGCTCATATCGCTAGTTAGGTAAAGACTCCACACATAAACCAGGGTGAAAGAATTTACACTCACTAACAAGTGACTCTAAGTGTGCTGAACTTCAAGAAGCTGTGATATTAAACTGCTGCCGTTGATGAGTGTGTTCTGCTCTCAGTATGCTCATAAGATTCAGCTGCACAAATGCAATCTCACCGGCAGAGTTTGCCCTTCGCATCACTCACTAGCATTTGGCCTTGAGGACAGGAAACACTGTGATCTCAGATTACAGTTCAGGGACGCCCTGTTAGCTGCCCTTCAAAAATGATTATGTCATGATTAAAAAAACACAGAAATTTAAAGTCAAAATGCGGGATTCAGTGATGTTGGTTAGAAATGCTGAGAACAGCCTTCAGACCAAACCTCACTTTGCCATTAAAATGATTCTGGGAAAGAAAGGGAAAAAAGGCAGGTATTGGTAGGCAGGTAAGCAGGCAGTTAAGCAGACAGGCAGATGGTATGTGGTCGGGTTTGAAGGCAATGGCATGAGGTACAAGGCACTTTTGATGGTCCAGCGGGGAATGAATGGAACTGGGCCGGTATATGAACTGAGAGGCTGATGAGGGAATGAGATGCAGGTGAGGAGGTGGGCAGGGAAGGCCAGGCAACTGCAGAGCAGATGAGGGAAGTGGGAACAGTCAAGTGGGGCAGTCAGGTGAAGGGGAAAGGAGAGAAAGTCCGAGGGCATCTGGTGGATGGATGGAAAATGGCAATGAAGGGGCCTAGGGGAATTAGGAACGTAGCCGGAGAGGAGGGACGGAGAGGCAAACTGTGACACTTTGGCCCCTCTACGAGACACAAGATTAGATAATAATCTTATGACCCTATCAACCAATGTATTTATCACATTACCAAAACCAACTGACACACAGTGAAACCTTTAGCATTATCTTTCAGATGTCTATGAGTTGTTAGCAGTTTCACCAAAGAGAAGTTTCCCCTCAAACTTCTCGCATGGTTTCACTTCAAGAACAGTTTGAGGCTCAAAGAGGTAAAATTATCCAGNTTGTACTTTTTACTACATTTGTCTGACAGCTTTAGTTACTCTTCACATTTACATTTGTCATATCCTTCCCGTCCTGTCTAGTGAAAACCACATATCTCCAAATTTGGTGATTTTGAATTTTTCTGATAAACTGAAGGATGAAGTTTTCCTTAATGGGTTGATAAAATGCTCCTACTTCTTAAAGTAAATAAACTATTTAAACCCTCCTCGGATTAGCTGGAAAATGAATCGTCACAAAGCTGAAAAGAGGCTGTTTTTCTGAGCTCATGAAAATGTTTTTATGTGGTTCTTACAGGACAGCAACACTACAACCACATGATGATCTTACAGACCATGATGCATTGCTGTAGATTAAACTACCCAACAGTATATAAAGTAGTTAAAATGAGCTCAACCTTAAACATCTACAGCAGTAAAATGCAACATACACATTAATGCAGCAGTAATATTAATCCAGAAACATCAGATATAAAGTAAAACATTGACAGGGAACATTTTACTGCACAATGAGTACAAGTTTAAGTACATTTTGCTGATAATACTCACATACTTTTACTTTAGTAAGGTTTTGAATGCAGGACTTTTACTTGTAGTGGAGTATTTTCACAGTGTATTGGTACTTTTACTGAAGTAAATGATCTGAATATTTCCTCCACCACTGGGTCCGGATGACATTAAAATTATGTTTTTATTCAGGGTAGGGATTAAACTGTATTTCGGTCTAGATTAGGACCGGAGTCCATCTATTGAGTAGCTATGTGGGCTTTAGACTATGTGAACAAGGACTTTGTATGGGCCTCGCTCACCTTGATATGGGTCCTGAGGCCAACAAAATCCTCCCTGAAGCCCAGTTGGCCACATCCAGGTTGGGATTAAAAGGTACTTTAACCTCCTGCCCCACCAGCAGCCCCCACAGTGAGATGCTGTGTCACACCTCTGGCTCCAGCATGCAGCCACAGAGGACTCCATTTCCCACAAGGCCTTGAGCCCAGCTGCTGCCATCCATCCATCCATCCATCCATCCCCTATACTGGCCTGGCCCTCTGGTTCCCATGTATGGAGTGTTACATCATTGGCACAGACACCCACCTTTCTGAGTGATGACGCAGCCGAGGGAGAGAGTGTGTGAGGAGGAGGAGGAGGAGGGGGAGGAGGAGGAGGGGTGAGGGAGGGGAGAGAGGAGAGGGTGTCCCGTCTGCACGGAGCACAGACAGACAGCAGGGAACAGCTGCAGCATTAGGCTCGCGTAGGATTTCACTGCACTGCGATTTAAAATATCAATCATTTCATCCCCAAAACCCAAGTAGAGCAGCTCGACCAAGCAACCAAACCTCATTTAAAAAATGGTTGATCGCGAGCAGCTGGTGCAGAAAGCCAGGCTGGCTGAACAGGCTGAGAGATATGATGATATGGCAGCTGCAATGAAATCGGTAAGTCCATTCAAAAAAGATAATAATTATGATTTAGATGTATATGAATGATGTTTTACCGCTGCTCTCTTTGCGTAAAGGCTCGTCCCGCAGTCTCGACTATGTTGGCTGTAAATCTGCGCTTACACTGGCTTGATTTTACTGCACTACAATTAGACATCATAGAAGAAATTATGTTTAATATCTTTCTTGTCTTGTCGCCGGTCCATCGACAGCTCAGAGCCTTTTTTCTCTCTGAGTCGTCCAAATCGTCTGCTCCTTGGGCGGTGCCTTTCTGTCGGCCGTGCCGTTCAATGAAGGGATATTACAATGAAATGCACACAGGCCTGAGCTTCATCTCTCGCCTAATGAGAGGCTCATATCATATAATGCCTCTGCTCTATTGCATTAGCTTCTTTTCTTTTTTCTTTTTTTTTCTCCCCTCCTTCCATTATGCCAAATTTATAAAAGCTGCTGCTGGGAGCCATGTGAGGTTGCTCGGGAAAAAGCCCATCAACTGCTGCTGCCCCCTCCTCCTCCTCCTCCTCCTCCTCCTCTCCTTCCTCCTCTCTTTGTCACATTAATTACAATAATAAACATTATCAAAATCTGCTCATTTTTCTGCTGGTGTTGAAGGCTTAGAGGCATTTTTTGAGCATGATTGCTTCATAAAATTGCTCCAAAAAGAGCCTTTAAACTGCTCTTTCCTCCAAACAAACGTAGGAGGCAGCAGAATCTCTCTAGAATATTCTTTGTCATATTGCAGTGAGTCAATATGATCAGATTTGATTGTGGGATTTGTTTTCTCCGCTCTTGTTCACGTTATTCCTCACACACGTGCTGTTTCCGTGTCAGATTCCTCCTCATATCCTGCAGCAATTTGATGTCATTTTTGGCTTAATGACCCTGATGAAGTGGTGTAATATTTGATGCAAAGAGGATGACCAGGTGGCCTCTCTCAGCTCTTATGGGCCAGTGTTCAGGACAGAGCCTTTGTCTGCTCCTCTTTTTTTCTCTGCCCCCTTAAGACATTCTGGGAACTGGATTCACCAGTGGGTTAAAAAAAAAAAACTGCTGTGTCACACCAGCTCATACTGGAACCAATAGCATCCTGGGAGTCTTAGCCGGGCCTGTGTGAGCTCACATGTAGTTTAAAATCGCCATACGTGCTTTAAAACGAGGAACATTTTGTCTTATGTTCCTCAGGGGAGATGGAGCGAGCCCCCCTTGTGGATCGTTTGTCATCGAGGGTTTCTGGTTGCAGGAGGTGGGATGATGTGTGTTGCAGGCAGGGATTCCTTTCCCTTTAAACAATCTGCCATGTCAGTGCGGTCCAAACTGGGCCCGTTTGCAGGGGTGTGTACTCTCACTCTCTAATCAAAAGGGAATCCCTTGCCATTGCAGCCAGAAATGACAAACACCTTCGCGTTCTTCATGACAAATATAAATGGTTTATTCTCATCATAACGGCCTTTCATGCAGCTTTTCAAAATTTCTATGGATATGCTCAGGCAGCAATTTCATTACTGATTAATCTACAGATTATTTTCTAATCTGTAGATTTTAAGATGTCTTGGTTTGTCTGACCAAGAGTCCAGAATTCAAAGATATTTAGTTTACAATCATCAAAGACTAAGAAAAACAGAAAATATTCATATTTGTGAAGCTGAAATTTTTGCCATTTTTGCCTAAAAGATATTTAAAATGAATGATTCATTACCAAATTAATTACCAATTAATATTCTGTCCATCAACGAATTGATTAATCGACTGATTCATTCAGCTCTAAATATGCATGTTGGGTTTTTTAGCAGAAGATTTAAATGAGGATCTTAGTTGTTGTCATAGATTATAATTAATGTCAGTGAAACCCTGGAAATCACGATATTTGTGTCAGTCTGATGCATTTTCAGCTATTTTTTTTATAAACATCAACACAACTGTAATCCAATTAACACAGTAGTAAGCTCTCCAAACATCAGCGCGTTATATTTAGAGTGATGACTTATTTGTTTCCTTACAGTTGAGTCATTTGATTAATAGAACTCTGCTTCATTTGACTGTAGATTTGTCGTTTGCATGCGTAGGTTTGTGTTACAGTTTTGGTCAGGCAGAATGAAGGCGCCTCCATCTCTATAGGCTGAGCCCTGGTCTCCATCCACTCAGTGTGTGTGACGTCGGCGATCCTGCGCCATCTTTGTGCTCCTCTGCCTGAGCAGCGAATGTCAAAACTGAGAAACGAGAAGTGTTAGCACATCGAGGAGGAGCTTTTCAGATAAAAAGCAGTTGAAACTTAAGCCACATATTTCTTTTATTTAAATATATTTCTGTCCCTGCGCAGATATTGATCTGACAGAAGCCATGTTCCAGCACAAGGTTGCTTTTCTAATCAAATAACCCTGGATAATAGGGCCTTTTTATAGTAACATGCCCCCTTTGACAACTACCCAACTATCAAACTGATCCGTCAAAATCTAAATTTAACAATCTAACTCAGAGTGATGTCACGGCGTGGTGTTTTAGACAGGTAAAAAGGTCAGTTTGAGTCAGAGAGAAGGTCACTGGGACACGTGAACCGCCTGTGCAGTGATGGTTTTCACTTACAGTGCAGCTGCCCAGAGTGCTCGTGGGAACATTTTAGCCATCTCCAGCCTTCCTTTCCTTTCCCAACCCCCCACTGCTGCCGACTATCTTGAATATTTTTCTCACTAACCATCATTAGCTGTCCACGTTGGAGCTGGAGCTACTGGTGCACTAAATGAAGGGATCGGCATGGAAACTGGGATTTGCGTATGGATCATCTTCTGTTCTGTTAGTCCAGATTCTTAGTCCAGAAAAAGACTGTTTTTTAATAATTCGGGCTGCATTTTCAACATCAATCAATCTGTCGATCATTTTCTGGATTACATGATTAATTGTTTGAGTTGTAGAAAAATGCCCTTCCTTATTTCTTTTTTTTTAAAGTATATTTTCTTGGGATTTTTATGCCTTTATTACAGACAGTAGTAGAGAGATGACAGGAAGCGAGGAAAAGAAATGCAACAAAGGTTCCCGCCCCAGGTTCGATCTGGGGATGTTGCAGTTCATGGGCAGCGTGTTAAACCCCAAGCCAAAGGAGTGCCCCCCAATGTAGCATCTTAAAATTGCTTCTTTAATAATCCAAAACTGAAAGATATTCAATTTACAATGATATAAAACAAAGAAAAGCAGAAAATCCTCACTTTTGAGAAGCAGGAACCATAAAAAGATTGGAAAATCTTTTCTTGGATGATGTTCTCATATTCTTTTTAGTGTAATGTTCATGCAGTTTGGTGCTGTTCATCAAGGCTTGTGCTCTTAAGCTGGTGACTAAATGGTCCATTTCCTCCTTCTTCCAGGTAACAGAGCTGAATGAGGCCCTGTCCAACGAGGAGAGGAACCTCCTGTCTGTGGCCTACAAGAACGTGGTCGGGGCCCGTCGCTCCTCCTGGAGGGTGATCTCCAGCATTGAGCAGAAGACCTCAGCTGACGGCAATGAGAAGAAGATTGAGATGGTCAGGGCCTACCGGGAGAAGATTGAGAAGGAGCTGGAGGCCGTGTGCCAGGATGTGCTCAACCTTCTGGACAACTTCCTGATCAAGAACTGCAGCGAGACGCAGCACGAGAGCAAGGTGTTCTACCTGAAGATGAAGGGTGACTACTACCGGTACCTGGCCGAGGTGGCCACGGGGGAGAAGAGGGCCACTGTTGTGGAGTCGTCGGAGAAGGCCTACAACGAGGCCCACGAGATCAGCAAGGAGCACATGCAGCCCACTCACCCCATCCGCCTGGGCTTAGCTCTCAACTACTCTGTGTTTTACTACGAGATCCAGAACGCCCCGGAGCAGGCCTGTCATCTGGCCAAGACCGCCTTTGACGACGCCATCGCCGAGCTCGACACCCTCAACGAGGACTCCTACAAAGACTCCACTCTCATCATGCAGCTGCTCCGAGACAACTTGACACTGTGGACAAGTGACCAGCAGGATGACGAGGGAGGGGAGGGCAACAATTAAAGAGAAACCACACTTCGAAAAAAAAATATATGAAGGGCCGGTGGACTTTGGCAGCCGCTTTTGCCGATGATACTACCGCAGCAGCAGTTCTTTATTTTTCCATGTGTTAAAAGAAAAGAATCAAAAGAGAGGTGAGAGTGGAGGTTAAATCTTAGTTTAAATATATATAGAAATATATATACAGTTGAAAGGGGCCTCCTTCTTCTTGATTTTCTCTTTGACATTTGCCAAAACCACTGATATGTCAGTCAATCAGCCTGAAGTGGTTGTTGTTGGATTGAAATGGCAGCCTCACACTGGCATCGGAACTGATCTTGTTCTGTCAAGATAAGCTGCTTAGTTAGGTTTTTGCGTGATAGAGATGCATTTGAGTCACTTGAGAGAGAAAATGCTTGAATGGGAATGCCTCACAAAACTAGTTTGCATTGGTTCCAGTCGTAGTCTATATATGAGAAAGGGCCCTGAAAGCCATTGATGTTAAACTCACACTAACAACGAGAAAAGAGAAAGTTTTAAACCGATTAATTCCCCCCCCCAAAAAAAAATCTTAAAGGATAAATTACATGGGAGTGAAAATGTGGACTGGATAGAAAAATTGAATCCCCGCCTTCTGTCTGAAGTGTATTTGGCATCTCACAGATTAGTCTGTTATGTCACTGGAACCATAGATTCTTTTGGAGGTGAAGATTACTAAAGGCAGAGACTTAACAATATAAAACAAAAAAAAGACAAAAAAAATAAATAAAAGCAGCTTCAGAGTTTGTGGTTTACTTCTGTGTTTGTTTTATTAAATGCACTTGCCTACTATACTGTTTCTTCAGTGTAAGATGATGACAACAATAATATCGATTATTCAATATTGTGCATGCTGGTGATGTATTTATATACAGTAGCTTGACTTTATTAACTTATACTGTGGGTGTTAAGTATTCATATGATTGAGAAAAACAGGCTTTGTCTGATGTTGATTTCTAATTTCTAATTTATTTCGTTTTTGTTATGGTTTTTGATTTGCTATACCAAAATGGTGATCGTAAAAATTGACCTGTAATGGGCGTTGCTATAGTGACATGCAATATGTGTATTTAATTTGTTAATGAAAGAAAAAAAAAGGAAGATAAAAACTCACCAGTGATCACTTAATCTTACCAGCTGGTGTTTGTCACATTGAAGTATGATTATGATATATTTTGTTCTTTGAACAGTATTTAAGTACTTTTTTCTGTCATGCTATCGAGTTTTAATAATGGTGAAGTTTTCAGGCTCAATGTTTCTGTTATGAATTCACAAACATGGACCATATTTTATTTCTGACAGATTTTTTTTTGTTTGTTTGTTTTTATACATTTTAGCTGTTCCTGAGTGACAAAATATCTTGAATGTGAGTCATTATGTAGCAGTTGCACAAGAACCGAAATAATAGCTATGATAATAAAAAAGAATATGACTAAATTATACATGCACCATTTCCGTGGTGGTCTAGTGTATTGTTGTATCGTCACCCATAAGAAAATTTTGTTTTTAAGGAAAACCATTTCATAGAAAAAATGTTTGAACGTTTTGTTTTGTGCCCTGAGTACAGTATGTGCTTTCTTTTTGTGCCTGTATCATTATTTAATACGCCTCATTTGCAAGTTAACCTTTACAGAAAAAAGGATTTATCTGCCAGTATTTGAAGTTCCTGCAAGCATGTGTGCAAGATGTAATAGTTTCCCTTCAATGGTTCCTCACTTTTACTTGTGTCGGACGGTACTGCTTTCTGTACAGCACATAGATATGAATATTCAACACCAATGCACAAGTAGGGTCACAGGGGAAGCATAGGCAATTCAAAAGAATTGGTTATTGATTAGCAAATGTGAGAATTCACGTCTTCAGAACAAACTTTAGACACTAGGAAGCTGCTTAAGAGCACAAAAAGCTGCTGAACGGATTTATCTTCATAATGCTGCTAGTTCTATAGATTATTACATTAATATATTCATACAGATGGCAGTTGTTGGGACTTTATTTTTCCTAATAGATGGCAGTGTTTGGGACTTTATTTTTGAATTTCAGATGTGATGGCTTAAGAGAGAAACCAAAAGCCTTAAGGTCGGTCACACAACCTCGATCACGTATGCCAATTATGTCGCCATCATGAGTCAGCCTCCATGAGCTCACACTGTATGTCACAGCTGCTTTGATTTATTTTTAATGGAGTATAAAGTTGATGGTCTCGAAGGCTTGCCAGACAAATAGCATGAAATCCTGATGCCAATCTGCACGACCGCTCACACAGCCGGTGGATGTTAGAATGGAGTCAAATCCTACACTTTAATTTTTATGTTTCGTGTGTTAAAATGAGTGGAAACTGCATTTTTCTCTCACTTTTTTTGTTTTAATATTTTTTGAAAAAACCATGTCAGGAGACTCTCACTCATTGCCAAGAATACATGCATTGTGTTCCTTTTGAATTAATTTGTCTTTTTTTTTCTCTGTGGTTTCTGTTTTTATTTTTAAGTTTTCATTATTTTGGATGTTGATCCTTGTTTCTGTGACATGAAAACATTCAAATACAAGAAATGAGGAGAAAAGAATCTGATTTTAATCAAGAATTAGATTAAAGAAGAGCTGACCTACTGGAAATTAGCAAGAGGGGGTGATAGTTGAAAATGGGATACAAACTGTATGCTCTGAGGAATTTTTGGTTGCCATCTGTTGCCCATTAAAGTTATTTGTTTATCGGTATTATTCTATATTTTCATTTCTCTCTGTAGCCATTAACAGTTATACCAGAAACACCATAGCTCATTCCTTCTCATTACTGAACAACATTTCTGTTGAGTTTTACAGCCTACACATTGATACAGAAGGTCTACATGACCTTATGTAACCCTTTGTGGGTCACATAACAGGTGTGTGTGGTATGTTTGTGAGCGTGCATCCATATCTGGATGTGTATGTGTGTACATATGCCTGCACCACTGCATGTGTTGAGTGTCTGTGGGTGAACATATGAGATGGAGTCTGTATTAACTGCAGTGCAGAGACACTGCCAACTCGCACAACAGCTACAATACGTCTTAAACGAGGCTCTTTTAAAGGCCGCTTTGCTAATCATTAACTAAATTAGGGCATAGATCAAAGAATATTGCTTCAAAAGACAAACGGTTTTATGATCACAGCAGAGGAGCTCTGCAATAAAATAAAGTCCTGCATCTCATGATGGCCAATGGAAGGAGAATCTGCTTCTCTTAGGCTTTTAAATATACATGCAAGCAGTATTTTTACACCAAAAAGCTTGTGTTTGTCTGAGTAATTATGCATATCTGTGTGTTTCAAACTGGGAGTGGAGCCCTCACACTGATTGATAAGCTGAAGTGGCAAACTGCTGGATCGCCCACCCTCAGACTGCAGCCTCTTGCTGCAGCTTGCTGCACTGAACCTTTCATGAGATGAAATTCTGTGCTTTGAGCGGTCCTCCTCGCCAGCCAATAGCTGACAGGCTCACTCTCCTCAGCCACCAATCCCGTTCCTGTTGCTAGGGCTATAATAAGTATCCCACTATTAGCCTGGCTCCTTGCTGCACTGCTCAGACACCTATTGCATCCTGTAAAAAAAATGAAGGCTCAAAGCACACAGGAGGCATTAGGATTCAGCACCAACCTATCTTCCAGCTTGTGTTTTAATATGCTGCTACACTTTCAGGGACATTGGTGTCATGGTTATTGGTAAATGTTGGTGATATTACACATCCCAAGACACACTGGGGCCCACTGATGGACATGCAATTGAATCTCCAGCAGCTATAAATTCAATTTAGCGCTTTTAATTACAAATTCTGTCAAATTAAAGTAAAGCTAAATACATATACCTCATAGAAGAACTCGTAATTCATTCAGTTTACGTTAAACATGCATATCTATTCAAACCAGTTTTTTTAATTGATGTAATCTACATCCCTGGAGAAGATGATGTTTTAAAGGCCACATCTACAGGATACATACAAAACAGAAAATTGTTCTGCTTCACTTCCACTTATACAATAAATACTCTGTCCGATCACTTTCATCACATGAAGCATTATTTCCCTGAGGGGAGGCCAGCATGACAAGGCACAAGTGATCATCGAGCCATAATTATGTCACACAAAGGTGAACCGCCTCTAAATCACTGGATCGAATTCCTCGTTAGCATCAGTGGATGTTCACTATGATGCCACTTTCCACAGCGTCTCATTGAAAAGGTCTTGATGATATAAAAGAATCTATATCTTTGATGATGGATTAAAAATAAACTGTGGAAGCCAGGTGTATCGGAGATGATGCAGGTAGGTTATTTTTGTCCTCTCTGAATTTCATGAGCTCTTTCAAGTTTGTAGAAAGGTAATTGTGTACAGTACACACCCCCTCCTCTTTTTCAGTCAGGTACAGGATCACACACTCAATGAAGGGAAAATGGAGAGTATGTACGCAATGGATTTAAAGAAAGTGTTGGACATTTTGGGAAACACGCTCATTTGCTTTCTTGCTGAGAGTTAGATGAGAAGATTGATAACGCACTCATGTCTGTCCGGCAAATAAGAAGCCATTGCCAGTTAGCTTAGCTTAGCATAAAAACTGGAAATAGGGGGAAACAGCTAGCCTGGAAACAAAAAGTAACAAAATTCGCCTCTATTGTCTGTTGCAGGGAGCAGCAACTTTCTGGAGACCTTTAGGAAGTAGTCTGGCACATGTCAGTTTAGAGGTGCTCGTAGGCCGATTTTATTATCTTTGGACAGAGCCAAGCTAGCTGTTTCACCCTGTTTCCAATCTCTATGCTAAGCTAAGCTAAAAGGCGGCTGGCTTTAGCTTCATATAGTACAGGGTATCAATCTCCTCATCTAACTCTTGACAAGAAAGCAATTGTTTCACAAAATGTCACAAAAACTATTCCTTTAAGCTCCCAAAACTTTACTGGACTGAAAAAAGGCAATGATTGAACCTCGCTCTTTGTCATGATGGCCATTTGCCTGATGAGGGGTCAAAACGTTTCAGCTTAAATCCAGTCTGCAGATACTCCACTTTCCCGCTTTCATGTTTGTCTCAGCTCAGGCTGAAATAGCTCTTTTTTCTTCTTGGTTATTTTAGACTTTTTTTGAACACCAACGTGTTTTTAGAAATGCTAACGGTGTGGCACTATAGGAAGGCAATGTTGGTCTTCGCTTTGGTCCACACTGAAATATCTTGACAAATAGAAGACGTATTGCCATGCCAATTTTCTACAGACATTCATGGTCTTCAGACGATGAAACCTAATGACTTTAGTGATCCCCGGATTTTTCCTCTAGCGCCACCCAGCTGGTAGACATTTTTGGTTTGGAGTGAAATACCATGGCAATAATTGGACACATTTTGTGCTAATTAGCAAGTGTTAGCATGCTAACACAGTGAACTAAGATAGTGAATATCAGATTACCTGTTTTCTCAAGTCCTTGGTTTGCTGTTCTTCATTCGTCATTTGTCAAAAGGTCATCACAAGGTCTGGGCTTTGTTGCAGTTTATTGATTTCCTTTGTTAACTCCACACTGAATGCAGCATTCTTGCTGTCAACAAATTCTTGCTCTAAGAGGCGTTTAACCTCCCGTGGCTCAGGCTTCTCACAGTTGTTGTTGAGCCATTCATCATCAACCAAACCACATGGCTGTCATGGCTAGTTTAGGGGCTCTGGGGTAAAAGTGACAGGTCACATATGGACTGGACACCGGATGGCAGCAGCTAGAAAAGAAACAGCCTGAGGTTTGACTCACAAGTAATTAAAACTTGAGACTTTCCCATAAAGAATATTTTGTCTTTAATCAAAACAGGATGGATAAAGATTGATGGCTTCGCGAGTTTGGAGGCCTGGAGGTGAAACATGGCAGCTCACGACCAATCAGGCGTTAGAAATAAAGCCTTGGATTAACGTTTAATTTAATCACTATTCTTCAGCACTGATACCAAACACGAGGAGATTATATTTCTGAGCAGCACGCCACGCATATACTGATAAAACACACAGACATGTCGGATTTTGAAAAGTTTATGATCTGACTCAACGTGATCTGCACCTCAAAGATGCAAAGAAGATAATAGCTGTACAGCTCCAGAAATATCAACCCATTAGAGGGGGGGAAGGAGAGAGAAAAGAGAGATGGAGAGGAAGAGGGGACCGATGTAGAAGCAGAGAACAGAGACAGATCTATAAATAGGCTTCCCTGCAGCCTGTGAGTAGACAGTGAGTAGACCAGAGACATCAATGTGACAGCCTCTCCACTATAGAGACTTTCTGCCTCTGTATGGATGGTGAGAGTTCATATCTTCGGTTAAGAGAGTCTGATTCATCAGTTTTACCCCCAGCTGAGCAAACACACAACATGACATGAAATTACACTGATCATACAAATAATCAACTCTGATATCTGATGTTTTACTTAAAGTTCACTCCACCATGTTATTTATTTTTTCTCCCGCAGCATTAAGTTATGATAGGACATAGAAAGCTGCTGACTCTTTCAGGCACAAAGACAGCTGTTATGCATGACTGCTGCAAAATGAATTATTCAAGCTAACATTTAGACTTTGTATTATTTATCAAAAAGTGCCACATCGTTCAGCCGAAGGTTTTAAGAGACTGTTTTAGGGAGCACTTGTCCCAAAACATTGCAGGATACATTGCATCTGATAGGCGGTGGAAAAGTGTCATCACATGATTTTTTTTTTTGGAGAGCTTCATCCCCCAAATGAATGCTCTCCATCTGGCTGCAACATACAACATTTAAATAGTTTAACCATGTATGCTATTTGTCATTTTTGCTGATCAAACTGATTCCATCTAATAATACTGGAGGTGATTATTCATAACTACAGAGGCTTGTGTGAGGAACAGAAGTTTGTTAAAGGTGAGTCTAAAATTAAGTCCTCCCCCCGTCTCACAGTTACGTCACTCTGCATGTTTTTTCAAGGCCTCCCATTGCAGGAGAGTCACAGTCACACCACGTTCCCTCACAAAATAACATCATCATTGTCAAAATAACATGAGTATCCTCGAACTTCATTATTTAAACTCTTATTTGACATGTTTGTTACATATCTTGGAATTCATGAAGATGATTTACTTTATTGGAAATGATATTAATACTAAGATTAAAACATTTCATCAATTTCCTCTGAAATACAGTTTCAGAGGATTTTTTTCTCCCATAATATTTCTTTAAAATAAAGATCAAAATAAAGAATAAGCAAAGACAGAGAAAAATAACTATACATGTGTATTAAAGTGTACAGAACATTTTCTGTAAAGCCGAGGAGAGAGATAGTTCTGTGACAAGCCATTTAAGAAACGATTATGTAAAGAAACCTTCCTTTAAATCCCTGTAAACCCAAATTTCTACAAACACCCCTGACTGCAAACTGTTTTTGCATTTCCTGCGTGAAAAAGTGACCGCACTAAAACACTATGCTCTATACTAAAAAAACACTATTTTCTTTTTTCCCCTTTTTAAGCCAGCAGACATCTAGTTTCATCTTCAGTCCCATTGTTGAGAAAAAAAAAGTCTGCTGCAGCCACTGACTTACTAATGGAGAACAGCTGCAGGACAGAAAATGCATTTGGTGTAATGGTTGCAAAAGTATTTTGAGATTTTAAAAATGAGCAGAATAAGGATGTGGATTTTTGTTAGTATTGTGAAATTTAAAAACAGCTCTGTCTTTCATTTGGACAATATAAAGTACAAAATGATTGCTTTAAACACTCCTCATTGTGTCTTGAAGTGCTTGTTACTCATCTTCCTTTTAGAAATGTTATTTAATGTCATTTTCAAACAAGTTTGAGATAAAGAAATATGAACAAAACCATTTATACTACATTAAGAACCCAAAAACATGTAACTCAACACAACATTCATGAATGTACATTAGAGCTGTCCCTGTATTGTTCCAACATTAACAAGAGTCACTGATGGTGTGTGAATGACTTCTTGAAACCAATCCAAAGCCTCCCTGGACAGTGAAAGGATCCTCTACAGTCAGAGGAGGTGACCTATCTGTATGACCTCCTAATGTAATGTTAAATGCCATGCAATGCTATGTAATGTAATGCTAAATTTAACTGCATCTGTATTAGAAAGTTGACATGCTCTCCTCAGGCTTTTGTTCACAGTCATGCTCGTCGTGGATGTTTTTACAAAGGGGAAAAAATTAAAGTGAGAATGAAATGTCGTCACTTGTCTAGCAGTCTGTGGTGTGAATCTGCACATTATATGTAATATCTATTTTGGAAGTCATAACTCCCACCCCAGACAGGCACACAATGTGATGACTAACTGTTAATGAATAAAATGTAATATGAAGACTTTTGGCATTGTGGATTCATCTGTTAATTTGATAAACGACATGCCGTCTGTTGCCTTCTGCATATCATCAAGAAAGAGTCCTGTCTGTGCTGTCTCTTGTATTCTTTTACCTTAACAACATCTAGCCAGTCATGCTTTGTTTTACAATTAGCCCCTCAGGTGCCAACTGGTGGACAAATTATACCTTCCAGTGTTTGTGGGTCTGATGTCTGAGCCGGTGACTCATTATGTATGTGGGCACAGGGGATTCCCAACAGTGGCAGGAGGGAAGAAGAAAAAAAATGAAAAGCCTTCCTCCACTTTGCGCCTTGGGAAGATGTACAGTTCAGTTGACAGCAGGCCAGTGGGGTCAGTCGTGGTGAATAACAGGCAGTGAGAGAGAGAGAGAGAGATAAGGGGGGAGGTGACGTGGAGGCGGCTGAGGCTGAAGGGGTGAAACGTGGCGTGGTGACAGGAATACAGGGTGAACAGTGAGAGCCGAGGGTTAGTGTTTAGCTAAATATCTGAGGCTGAACTACAGCTGGCTCTGGATGTGGAAACTGAAGGGAGTCTGGGTGTGGAACCAGACGCTGAAGCAAAGTTTCCCCTGCCCATCCACGAAACAATGACACCACAGTTACGACCCCAAAATAAAGACCTTGTTATGGATTTGAAAATAAAGAAAACACAGTAGAAGAGAATATAATAGAATAGAGCGTTGCATTAATACTCAGGCAGTGAGCTCAGGAAAAAGAGCAGTCATACAGTGAAGTTACTACTCTGTATGAGCGCAGTATTGTGCTGTTGCATGGCAACAGTTTCCACAGAAATCTTTGCTCAGAAACACTCCTCTTTGGTCTTCACATAACTGCAGCGGCAGAAAAATGGGCTGACTGCAGGAATACAAATGGTCTCATGAACCATTTCAGCCTGCAAAGGCTTAAGCATTGTATTTATTTTATTTTATTATAATTTCAGAGCAGCTGGTAGAGAAAATGTAACATGTAGTTTATTCTATTTCATATTCTAAACCATTTTTAGACTGTGTTGTAGTGGAGGCTTCAGGCCACTCAAGGATATGGGATGTTTATCTGTGGTAGAATATGGGCTACTACAGCTTCCAGGCTGGAGACTGTTAACTTATCTTAGCACAAAGACTGGAAACAGAGGGAAACAGCTAGCCTGGCTCTGTCCAAAGCACCTCTAAAGCTCACTAATTAATACATTATATCTTGTTTGTTTAATTCGTACAAAAACCAAAGTGTAAAAANCTAGCTGTTTCCCCCAGGCTAGCTGTTTCCCCCTGCTTCCAGTCTTTATGCTAAGCTAAGCTAACTGGCTGCTGGCTGTAGATTAATATTTATCGTACAGATATGATGAGAGTGATATTAATCTTCTCATCTAACTCTTAGCAAGAAAGTGAAGAAGCATTTTTACCAAAATGTTGAACTATTCCTTTAAAGTCATTCCTTGTCATTATTGTCACATATGACGGGTCTGTCTTCATGGACTTGACACTGTTTCAAACTGTTGTTCCCAGTTAAATGTTTCATCAGTAAGTTTACATTGGCCTGGACTGGCTGTTTATCTCAGAGGTTTTCCAGTCCCGACAAAGTGATTTAATTTATTCTCACCTCTGGTGCTTTTAGGTAGATTGAACTGTGACGATATTTGGTATTCTGTTATTATCTGTTGAACTGTTTAACCTCTCTAATATTACTTTCCTCTGTACAACAACTTCTTTTCTAAAAATGTCCTTTACATTTACATCTGTGTGTTCTTCTCTTCATCTGCAGTCACACAGTATCATTCTGCTGCACCAGCTGAAAAAATAGTCCTTATCTCTTTTCCACATTGTGCTGCTCTGTCTCAGACCATCAGAGATATTGTTCCACCTACTAAACACACCTCCAGAGAAACCTTCAGGCCCACTCTACAGCACGTTGTCCTCTGTTTGGACCTGTAGGTTTACCTTAATAAAGCCTCCAAAACCAAGTGTGTATCCACAGCTCAACGTGATAAACCTGAAGTTTATGCTGATCAGGACACTTCGTGGACAGTAATGCTGTGATGGTGACAGTGGCACCCTTGCTCAGGGACTTTATATTTTGCAGCATCATGCCTCCTCCTTATCCTCAGAAGTGAAACATCTATTTTTGCAGCACAATTAAAGGAGAAAAGAAAGCAGTGTTTGGATTGCATTTGAATAAAATATCTCAGTTACTGAAAGAAGCTCTTTACAGATGGCGTTTGCAATAGAAAACAGAAGGTCTGAGGTACGCATAATGTGATTGAAACTTACTTAATATAGAAATGTCATAATTATTTAAGTTACTGGTTTTGGCCACTTTACCGTCATAATTCAGGAGGATATTTGGCTTTTTATTATCATTTTACGTTATATTTCTTGTTGTTGGCAGTTTTGAATTGTTTAAATCTATGTTAAAACTAAAAATATCACAATAAAATAACAAATTAAAAATCTTAGAACACCATGAATGACTGAATCTTTTATATGCTCCTCATATTTTCCAGGAGACATGAAAAATATCAGGGAAGACATTTGCTTGAACAACCACAAATAAATATCCATCTGGCTAAGTTAATCTATATCATTTTTATGATACCTTTTGTTCAGCTGTTGTTTAGGGAATCTCATTGTTTTCTGATTTGTAATCACTATAATTGAATTTGTTGACCAATATTGTTTTCATAGTTTCACAATTGCTTCCAGTAAAAACCTTAAAGGTAATCCGCTGTCTTTTATTGGAAGTGTGTTTAGCTCGCTGCATAGCTGTGCACCTGCACGCGTAGTGAAGGCAGAGGAGTTATTTTAATGTGAACTGGTGAATGGTGACATTTGATTATACCCAATATTCACTGAACCAAGAATGTGATCACGTGACATGATGTTTATATGCCAGAATTTCATCATAAATAAGATGGGAGAATCTAATTTAATGGTGCCTAATGTTTTAAACATCTTTTAATTGTTGCAAAGGAGAAATTTTTGTGTCCCTGTAGCTGTGGTGGCGAAGCACAGTGGGTTATTGCTATTAACAAGGTCTCAAATTCATTCCTGGTTTAAGGTTGATCTCTTTACTTGCAACACAATGCTGCTCTCTACTGGTCTGGAGAATGAAGTGCATTTGATACTGAAACCGGCTTTAAAAATAAAATCAAGCTGCATTTGGATTGTTTCAGAGTGAGCATCTTTAAAGGTTTGACTAGAATACATATCGGTGTGGAGGGTATTTATGCATGAATTGAGATATCAATTTAAAGAAATTTCTAAATGTTATTATCGCGAACATTTTTAAAGCTCCACTAGAGGGAAAAAAAGCAGAAAGACTTTGCTGAATGGGGAGCAAACACAGGGGTAAACCAAGGACAGAAAGAGAAAACAATATGCTTGTTGTCACAAGGTCGCCATCTAGTGTTTCACATTCAACACAACAAAACTGCCATGGTGCTGTTTGTCAATAGAAGTTGCATTTTTCTGCAATCATTCAAAGTCATTGTTTAAAATTAGAACTTTTATTATCTTCAACAGCTGTAGGAAAATGTAAAAATATCTTCTTTATGGAGCATATTTACATTTTAAGCAACAATCCAAAGTAAATCAATCATATCACATTCATGAGTAATGTATGTCATCAATCATGCCGTCTGCCATTTAAATATGAACAAAACAAACAGCAGAGTGGACAGAATAAAATCTAATCTGACTTGTGATCATTTTATGTATCTGATGCACTACCTATCCTTTTAATATTCAATATATCACAGAAGTATCACAGTCTTATGCACTAAAGTGAGAAAAAAAAGCGTGCAAGAAGAGCAAGAAGGAAGCAAAAGCAAATATTAGGAGAGAATAAGGAAAGAAAGACATACAGGAAGGTAGAAACAAGCAGAAACAAGTCATTTTCTGCACTCTCTCTTCTTTTTTAATCTGCATGCACGTGTCAATTTAATCTGTACACTCTGTAAATGTATCGTCTTCATACAAGTCCTCCAACTCTCCTTCTCTGCTCCCCTCGTTGCTGACTTTCCTGCGGGCGACAAACGCTCCATCATGTTGTTGAAGGTACTCAGTGAAATTGCAGATGAGGCGGGGGAGAAGGGAGGGAGGAAAGGTAACACTAGACTAAAAATGTCATGGAGTACATGTCCTCCACAGCACAGCTCGTCACTCTTTATCCACATCAACCTCGAGAGGACACAAGAGAGACAGGAGAGCCAACACAAAGCGCCCGACAACAACCGTATGTGTCCTTTTATTTTAGGTACAGCTCGTTGTTGAGAGCTTTGTGTTGTCTTGTCTCTCTTAAATCCTCTTAAGGTTGAACAAACAACTGACGAGCTGTGCTGTGTGTGAAGCGCATGAGCTCAATGCTTTTATAAAATTTACCTCAAGGAAGGATGAAGCTGAGCCGAAGACCCCAATAAGCCCCAAGAACCACTGCAAGAAGGAGATGTAATGTAAGAGGCCAGAACTTATACTCTTATTGGTTTGCAACACAGTTAACGATAAACAGATTTGATTGTAGCAGGACTGCAGCAGTTTAAAGGCATTGTCAGACATTTTGGAAAAATAAGCTTATTCGCTTAGAGTTAAGTTAGATGAGAAAATTGATATTGCTTTTTGTGTGTACAGTAAATATGAAGCTACAGTCAGCAGCTGGTTAGCTTAGCTTAGCATAAAGACTAGAAACAAGGGGAAACAGCTAGCCTCACTGCATCCAAAGTCCACCTACTAGCACCTCTAAAGCTCACAGATTAAAACATATATCTTATTTGTTTAATCCGTACAAAACCAAAGTGTAGAAACAACAATTCATGGTTTTACAGGGGGATTATGTGCGCTGAAAACCACAAACTATTGTTTTTACACTTCGGTTTTGGTAACTTTTTAATTAGTGAGCTTTAGAGGTGCTGACAGGCAGATTTTGTTACCTTTGGATAGAGCAAGGCTAGCTGTTCCCCCCTGTTTCCAGTCTTTATGCTAAGCTAAACTAGCTGGCTGTAGCTTCGTATTAAACGGACAGATATAAGAGCGTTGTCAATCGACCCATCTAACTCTCAGCAAGAAATTGAATAAGCGCCTTTCCCAAAGTGTCAATTTCTTTCAGCTTTCATCAGGAAATCAGTCAATCAGTCATTTTCCTGTAATAGTTTTTAGTATAGTACCCCCATACTGATGATTGGCTTATTGTGTTTACGTTGGAGAGCATATGGAGACCCAAAGTGTTCAACATTAAATACATAAATACGATATTATGAAATAATCATGTGAATAAATAGACAAAATATTTAATATAAATGATAAATTGTGAAATAATCCAAAGAGTTTTTAAAATTTATTTCTATATTTTAAGATGTTATTTAATTCTTCTTCTTTTCACAATAACAGATTTCATTGCAGACCTGTTTTTATAATTCCAGCAGTTTTTTTCTTTCTTTTTTTTTTTACGACAAATGTTTTTGTTCCACAATATTTCACATGTGTTATCTGTCAATCAGGAAAAACAGAGCAGAGCAAGTTGCGTGATTAGCTGTTGAGAGGACAGCCAGTCACATTACTGCTGCTCTACTCCACTTAGAAAAAGTACATTTCGACAACAATACAACTGCTGGAAAAAAAAACCTGCAATAAATTCTGTTATCGTATAATGAAGCTGGATGAAATAACATTTCCATATGATATACAGTATTTTGTCTGTGTTTATTCACTTGATTATTTATTTCATAATTACTTATTTATTTAATATTGAACACTTTGGGTCTCCATACAAAACAAGCTCCAGCTTCTGTAAAGAAAAATCTGACCAGAGATCAGATTTTAATATAAAGTGTGACCTTGAATTAACTGGTCATTATTATTTTAGGCAGAAAAGTGTAATATTTTATCACTGGAACATGATGCCACAATACATCATCCCTCCAAGAAGACCAAATGAAAACATTTTGATCTTCTTCTTTAAGCCAGCTGTAGAGCCAAACTACGCCTTTCAAATTGGGAAATATTGATCTTTAATTAGAGCATCCCATTAAACCACTTAATTTGTTATTTAAGCGCTCAAATACACCTGCTGTTGTTTAAGATTTCACCATTCACATATCACATGTGTCAGATGGATGGACTGTGTGGGAGACTGCAGTGCTGTGGTACCGGTGGTGGTGCCTGGGCATGTGTGGAGGAGGATGTAGCTGCAGCTCCACATCCCTTCACATGGAGGTGTAATTAGCTGTGCCAGCGGCCCCCCGACAGGCAGGACTGGCTTGTTAATGGAAAACAAAAGCAGCGCAGCCATTACTGCTGCCGCAGGGGCATCCATTTAGCTTATCAGGAGAGGACGAATGCTTTTATCTGCCTGAGTGTGCTGCTAATTTAAGGGCCAAAACAAAACAAATACAGTATAAGCTAGTCGGTATTCAAAGATGAATGGTCTAGATATGATCTAATATATTTAATTTTTGAGAGACACACTGCACATATAAAGTATGTAACGGACTGATCTATTTTTATCCAAGCATCTGCTCGCTGCTTTGTTTTGTTAGAGGCCTAATCGCAGAGCTGGCAGTTTGGCAGAGCGGAGCAGGCGGGATTTGCAGAGCAGGCTACTTACGTAAGAAGACCTCCAGGGGCAGACATGGACCTCTCTGCCCGTCTGCCCTCATACTCAAAGGGATTACTGAAAGACCGCTTCCTCAGCATGGACTTCACCAGAATCTGCAGTGGACATCAGACAGAGTCTCAATGAAAATACAAAACATTTTCACATTGTCTCCACACCAAAGCATACACGTTCAAATATCAGATTTTTTAAGAAATTATTCAACATCACATTAATTTCACTTTTTGTTAAACTGTAAACAGTTCAGTGGTTACTCTTCTGTCCTGTCATATAAATATTGCATTTTCACAACTTAAAAGGCAACATGAGTGTGTCCTCTATGAAGCACAAAGTGTCTTCTCGTGTCTGTTGCTGTCTATATCTTGAGATTTGAGTACAAGACTTTTGTAGATGTAAATGGTTGAGCTTTCATATAAGTGAAGATGCATTTAGGGAATGCATTGCCTCTTACTGTATGTTTTTAAGACTACAGAGGAAATAAGATGTAAAAAAAAAAAGGCCTGCAAGCACTCAGCTGAAAGAGGTAAATGTAAATATTGCAACTGAGATATTTCAATTTAAAAACTAAAACCAGCAGCCAGTCGCGGTCACTGTGGTCTTTGAACAGTTAATTAAATAGTGACCAAAGAGGGAGCGACGTGCAACTCACCACAGTGGAAAGGCTGGTGATGAGTTTGACGCTGTTCTGCACCTCCTCCTCAGTGACCTCCACCGCCGTGCAGTGCTCCTCCTCCAGAGGAAGAGGATTGGAGCCGTTCTCCGTCACCCACGGATGGAGCTGTAACAACAAGCACATTTTAAAACACCATCAATATGAAATAGTAATGCAAATTGATAGTGAACACATGGTCTCTTATATATTAATCAATCAGATGTAGTATTTGTTATTTTCCTGTCACCTTAATTTCAGGGATGGTGATTCTTGTTTCAGGGTTTTTATCCAACATCCGTTCAATGAGTTCTTTCAGTTCGTTACTTATCGACGGCCTGTGAGAAAAGTTACACTTTTACTGATAAATATGTGTTTGACAGAGGTGGACTAGACATTTTTCACAGCAGACATTTTTACGTGTCAAACGCAGGTGTAATTAATAATATTATTATTTGCAGCATTGCAATAATTTCTGGAGTGGATTCATCGTTAATGTTATTAATTCCACCTGCGCTTCACCTGCTTTGCCAGGCCAAACTGTCTGCAGTGAAAAAGGCCTATTATTAATTTGAGAACAATGAAGAAACAAGATACCATGTTTGGTATGTTACAGTGGATATCATCATAAGACTGAAAGACGAAATCAGTGAAACTGCAGGTGTGTTTGCAATTACCAATATCACTCTCTTCCACAACAAATGATCTGCTTATTTAATCACTTGTTTGTCTCCAATTAAGAAAAATATTTTTAAAAGCTAGTCAGAGTATTGTAGTATTCACTTTACTGTAACACCTTTATAAAGTGTGAAAACAAGTGTTTGTTGTATCAGAAGCAAAGTCACCTGCTGCCAGTTGCTGTCATCTGCCCTCTGGAGAAATACTTACACTACAGTAGTCTTAAGAGCCCTATGGTTTGAACTAACACTGATATTGTGTTGCAGCTACATCCTGTAACATTACAAACCAGTAGTGTCATCTAAATGTTTGCTTACGTCTCTGGAAACTCCACAGGTTTGTTCTTGATCTTGTTGTGCAGAGAGACGATATATTCATCATAAAAAGGGCACTGGGACAGGACAAACAGAATTAAGTAATTAAAATGTTGCTGGCTCTTTATTCTGCATGTATTTTGCTGTGAACTCGCTTACTGTACCTTCCCAAAGACAAAACAGTAGAGTGTGACTCCCATCGCCCACACGTCTAATGCCTGGTAAACAAACACAGTAATTATCAGGGCTGTGTCATCACTGAGAAGCTCTTAGTAGGCGCTTGGACCCAATTCCTTGATAATTTCTCACAATTAAGCACAGTCTGATGGGATTAGCAACATCCAAAACATATGTGATTCAGTGATTACCACTGTGCATGTTCCAGGTGACCAACAGAGGAAGTTTTGTCTCACCTTTCCGCTGAAGCTGTGCTCATGTTCGGTCATCATCTCGGGGGCCATGAAGGCCGGCGTCCCCGCCGTGCTTGACAGGAGGGCGTCCGTCCCCTCGAACTCGTTGCTCACACCGAAGTCTGCGATCTTGACGTGACCGTCGTCCCCCAGCAGCAGGTTGGAGGGTTTGATGTCCCTGTGGATGATCTTGTGGTAGTGCACTGGGCAATGAAGAGAATGCAAAAAAGTCAACATGCTGATTTTCTGCTAATCAGCTGAAAAATATAATTAAAAAAAAGAATAAATACATCATAGAAATATCATTTTAGAACAGCTAAAAGGAAGTGTGGTGTAATTGTAGCCATATACCACTGCAATGTAAGGGACAGTTTTCTTTTAAAAAACAAATACAAAATACTAATAATAATGAAATTATCTTTCTTTGTCTTGAACAGTACAATACGTGCAATATGTCCTGAATAGTAACTAAATAAAGCAGTCACAAGTCATCTACACCGCAAGTACTAGAAAGAGTCCTAATTTTTCAATTCAATTTGATTTTAGATTTTAAATTAAACAACCACTATGTTTAAAATGAGTTTTAAAAAAAAAATCTAAATTAAATGACTCTATTAAATATACATATAATTATATATAATTAAATCCTAACTTACAGTACTCTATTCCCAGGACGACGTCTCTTAAGTAAAAGCAAGCCTGCTCCTCTGTGAAAGGGTCATCTGTAGGCACCTCCATCACCGGGCTGCCCGACACGAGAGGTTGAGAAAGGCAGCAAAAAGTAAATGTGTATATTTTACCTTATGCGCCAATTTAAATGCCCAAACTATCACTATCAGAATACATAAGTGCACAAAACATACCCTTTTGTCATCAATTCGAAGGCTTCGGGACAAATAATGAGAGTTTAATGACTCCTTCACTTTGTATTGACACATAAGAAGCTAAACTAAACTTCTGCCAAACGGATGAATGAGTCCCTACCCATATGAAGTCCATCTTCAGCAGGATCATCAAGCACCTGAAAGATATGTTAATACAGCAGCTTCATATTCTGCACTGTTTTGAAGTCCAGTTATTCATTTGTACTATAGGAATGATCATTTTCATGGGTTTTAAAGGCCCTACATCACCCATGATACCCCCACACAGGGGACTTCACTTAATTTAGTTGCACCTGTTAATGTGGGACAATTTAACCCTTTATCATTCTTATTAGTACGTAGAACATGTAATTCCCAGTACAGCTTCAACACCTTTCACCTAAGCAGAGGCCTAATTAGCCACAATAATAATAATAAAAAAACACATGTGGAGGTCTGTGCTTTAATTAAACACATGTGGAGTACTGTGCTTTAATTAATTTTCTTTTCACGTCTCTTTGGTTGTATTCTTTTGCTTTTGTCACATGCCACATCTAGATTAAAAACACACTTTTTTGCACATGAAAATATCAAAACCAATCCTTTGTTTCTTTCTGTAATTTGTTTATTAAAAAAAAAGCCCTTTACTTTACTCTTCACTCTACCATATTTCTAAACAGCCCCAACTCAAACTGCACTGTGATCAGTTTTCTGAGTTAAACATGTTAAATAAACATGCTGTAATATTGCAGGATATGTACATCAGGTGAGGACTGAGTCATGTGTCTGACCTCCACTAGTTTAACAACATTATGATGGTCCAGTTTCTTCAGGATGGCGATCTCCTTGTACACTTTCTCCAGAGGCAACGCAGCTTTAGGGAACGAATCCGAGTTTGGCAGGCGGCCTGAAATTACACACAAACACACACACAAATACAAACACACACACACGGACAAAAACATCACCACCAACAGCAACACAGGAATGATGGAGATTAGACATTTAAATGTTTTTTTCACTCACGCATGAATCCACACTGCTTCATCAGCCTCTTCTTTGAAACAACTTTCATTGCCTAAATAAATGAGACAAAGCAAATGATGGTAATGACACACTGACATGTAAACACTTTGGCAATAAATGCACAATTTATAAGCTTCAACTTACATAGTACTGCTCAGAATCCTCATTATAAGCTAATTTTACCACTCCATAAGAACCCTGGGGTGTAAAGATAACAAAGGTAAACAGCTTTGTAAATGCTTTGTCATCATTTCTGTTTCAGCTCGCTCACACGCACAGCACTGATTAATCACCTTTCCGATCTCTTTGTTCAACTTATACTGGTTTAGCTGGACACAATCCTGCAGAAAATAAAAAGAGCATTTAATCAATAAAGGATCTCATTGATAACATGTTGAATCAAGTCAAAAGTATAATTTCTGTAGTCAAGGCGTCCTCACATCAGCATCTGTGATGGACACACGTTTGGTCTCGATGGTGGGCTGTCGGGCTATGCGGCTCCCCCTCTCCTGCAGCGACAGCTTCCTGTCTGAGAGTCGAGCTCTGTGAGAGCTGGTGGTCCTCGGAGCCCCGGACCTGTAGCCATTAGGCGGGGTCACCCGGTTGGCGGCCACGTTCATGGCTGCCACCAAGTCGGCCAGCTCGCCATTGTGCTCCGAGTCCGGCTCTGGCCTGCAGACCGTGTCGGCGCTCATGATGGTTGGTTCTGGTTCACTCACAGCTGGACGTCCCAGTTTGGTAGAAGCACCAGAGGATGCATCACTGCACTGGAAGGTGTGGAGGCCGAAATGGAGAGACGTGAAATCGCACACACTGCCAATTGCCAAGGACAATATAGCATGGGTTTGCAAAGATTTGACTGAGTTGACTTTTACTTTGTCTAACTCACTTTATCCTCGTGTGGTAATGAAAACTCTTTGTTGTGGCATGCAGGGGTGTAGCACAAAATTCTGGACCCTGTACATAGGCATTCCCTATGGGGCCCTCCTCGCATCCACGGCTATTAATTCTACTATCTTTGTGGTAACTCCGTCCCCTTTGCCCCCCC
>NTHP01000813.1:84499-97840 GCA_003416845.1 Oplegnathus fasciatus | reverse complement strand
GTGAGAAAAAAGGAAAAAGACATACGACAAATATATAAGAAATATGTAAAATATAGCTGTTTTAAAAAGAAAACAGCCGTACTGTGTTTTAAAACAGCAACCTTTAAAATGCAGCTAACCACATTCAAATGTTCCTTTGCAGAACATCAGCTGATCATTTGTCTTCTGGGTTTGATTCTCCAACAGCACAGCACGCTGAGCTTTTTAACAGGCTACTCTCACATCTTGGATGTTGGAGCTTCATTGAATGCATCCACAAGGAGGAGTTTTTGAAACACTCTCTGCCTGCAATTATTTTGCAGAAATGCCACAGAAAAATTAAATGTCAAATTTCAAAGAATGTGGAAATGAATCAACTAAACATTCACTTTCACTGGCATGAGTAGAAAGAAATGATGCTCTATAGGGAGTCTTTGGAAGTGCAAAGTGTAAAGAATTTGTAGATAATCGGTAAAAACACATGAAACCACAGCTGGTATGGTAAACATTCTCTTAAATATTAAATATCAGCTTCCTCCTTTTGAACTTTCACCCATAAATTAGTGTAAAACAATTCCATACATTGTTTTACCACTTTAATTATTGTTCAATTAACATTCCTTTAGATATCATCATCTCATTTACGAGCAATGTACAGTACAAGTTTACTCACGGAGCTTTCATTTCAGAAGCTTTGCCCTTCTATACCAAATAACATTTATAGCTTTGCCTTGAATGTATAATCAGCTTAAGCCTGAGTCTCAGTTAGAATTACTATGTTTGCTGACCATCTCACCTTTAACCTTTCTTTTTTAAATAGCACTATTAGAAGTAGTCACTTGTTGTCCCCTTATCATGAATATTTGTGTGAATTATTGTGTTTTCCTCAACATTTGAGTCTCTTAATGCACAAACTGCAGCTTGAAATCTGAAAACAGTCAGACTGCTGCTTTCTTGTCCTGAGTTTTTAGGGGTAACATTAGAAGTAAAAACACAGGAAATGTGAAATCTCACCCTCTGACAACAGTCTAGGTGCAGATAAGAGTCAACTCCTTAGGAGCACGACTCACTGTTGCCTAATACAGTTCGGAGAAGTGAAAAGCTTCTTATGTAACAAGGTAGAAAGCTTTAACAGGCAAGTAAATTCACAACACTTACACAGTACACAAGACTGTCGCAGTCTGTACACATATTTCTTTTAAAATCTATGTGTTTGCAACATGTAAAGCTATAAAACTTGTTGATTAAAAAATGATAAACAACTGCTGCTGATACGCAGCAAAAGCCTCATACTCATCTGAACCCCCTTTTACATGTGACACTGATAAAATAAAAGATAAAACATGAGGTAAATGATTTACTTTACTCACACAGTGGAGGAGTCCTGTGTTGAGGGCTGCTGGGGTTAATCTGCATGTTGTCCTGCTGCTCTCAGGAGGGGAAAGTCCTCTGTGTCTCAGTGCAGGACTTTCACTGGCGAGCAGCTCTGCAGTGCTCGTCTTAAGGATTAACTGAGGCCACATATAGCTGAGTTATTCTGAGGCGGGCCGGCAGTGGTCAGCTGAAGAGTAGGCTGTGGTGACAGGCTCCACCCTGGTCAGCACCACACACACACACACACACACACACAGGACAGAGCTGGACATCAGGAGATACTCATGGCGAGGATAGGATGTCAATAACACACATTAGTTTAGTCTGCATGGAACAATCATACCAAACACTCTGAGTTTTTAATACAATACTTATTCTTTCTTTGTCATTTAAAGACTGTATTGCACATTATTCTGATGTATAACATGAATATAAAAAATACATGGTTGTACTTTTTACTTATATATATATATATATATATATATATATATATATATATGTATACAGTATATTTGGGGACTACTGTGGGCTACCTGCTGTCCTTAGTTAACTTTGAGGTGACTGACACTTTCAATTAACCTGCAGGAACAGAAATTAAACACAAAAAGACTTTTGTGTCAATATATTTCTGTTCATTGATCAATTTAAGATCTAATTACATTCTGTTATAATTCACTTATAAACTGTGCAGGTCTGCGGGAACAGCACTATGGACTACTACAATCCTAACATTAAAGATGTAGTCTACGATTCTAATCCAATCCAAATCCTAATCCAGTTTTTGTCAGATTCAGTGAATATCTCCTCACGGTCCACTAGCTTTCTGTTCTGTGTGTGCGCTGAAAAAATAACCCGGTGTTCATACACAGCCCTGGCTCTGTAAATGGGAAACAAACAGAGCGACTCGGGTAAACCCAGGTCGTCAAATACTGACGCTTTAGCCGCGTTTCCACTAAACACTTCGGTATAATATGTCACAACTCGAGCTCGTGCACAGGACAAACTAATGCTGTGTGTTACTTGTGTGAGTTTGAAGGAGAACTGTAGAGAGGGGTGTATTTGTTTTGCTGTCCAGTTCAAATATCAACAAGCTTTCTCCACAATCATGGACTACACCTTTAAATGAGGGCTTCAATTTACCGTGGAATTCTGAATTTTTAATATATGAAGTATTATAAAAGACAAACACATGTGACCAAACTAAAGTCTGTAAAGGAGACATTATGAGACATAAAACCAGCTGATAGTTACAGCCTATAACTGCAGACAATGACATTGTGCTAATGCCATTAATTGATATTACTCATTGTAAAAGCAACAAAAAGTTCATGTAAATTAATTCACCAATAGCCACAGCTGCGGAGTATGATCGTCTTTATTTTCCAAACGGTGTGATATCTCTGAAACTCTGAAAATACGAAACCTTACACACGTCACTTTTTTTTTAAGGTCGTTCATGTCACACAGTTGTATAATTTTCGTGAATTGTGATAGTCTTTGAACGCAGCATTAACAGCTCGCACTGCGCCCCTCCAGGACGCATCAGGAACAAACAAACAAACAAACCAAACTTTGATGAAGCAAAGCGCATCCAGAGCGGAGGGTCACCATGTCTCTGTCGGTGCAGTTTGGTGCTCTGGGGACCAGAGAGCTGCGCGAGCTGCTGCAAGACGAAGACAGAATCCACCACATCATCAGGTGCAGCGAGAAGGTGAGAGGCTCACAGACGGACATGAACAAAGTAAACGTGATGCTCTCCCAGTAATTTGGAAAAACAACAATTGTGCATCATATTAGTTTTCTAGCAAACAAACCTCTCTGGATTCTCTGTTTCCTGAACTACCTGTGGTCGTTTCCAGGTCCAGGGGCTGCAGAGGGCTGCAGAGAAGATGCTGCTTTCAAATCTAAAACTGGCAAAAGTGGGTCTCTCTCAAAAAACTCAATTCAGAGATGCTAAGTTACTACTCGCAATGAAGTACAAGGAGCTGGAAAAACTTCGAAGCATCATCCAGGCCAAACAAGAACAACTTGGTGAGCTTTGCATTTAATGTGGCTGCACTGACTCCGTTCACATTTCCTCCATAACTTTGTTTTTCTGAAATGTTGAAAGTTATTTTGTTTTGCAGCAGAAAAACACAGCGTGCATTTTGCTCAGCTGTGTCTCCTGAAGAAGATAAATCATGCAGAGGAGGAGTGTGAGGTAAGTACTCACTTCATATGATACCAGTTTGATTTGCATAGATACATCGGTCTGTGGTGTGTTTTCTTTAACAGAGAGAGATAAAATCAGCATGTATTAAATTATCTTGTTGATAATTTGTTCAGATGACGAGATGGTGCTTAACAAATGATCTTCTTGTAAAAAGATCTGCAGGAAATAACACGAGTATCTCTGCTAAGGTGATGAGGAGCTGATGTGTCCCTTCTGCAAACAAACTTTACATAATGACGGGTGTGTCTGATAAATGTGAGACACTGCTCAGTATTCACATCAGTACAGAAGCTACACTTTGTTTATTTGTCACATGTGAAACTCAGTGGTGGAAGAAGTATTCAGATCCTTTAGTAAAAGTACTACCACGCTGTGAAAATACTCCACTACAAGTAAAAGTCCTGAATTCAAAATCTTACTTTACTGAAAGTATGTAGTATTACTAGCAAAATGTACTTAAAGTATCAAAAGTAAAAGTACTCATTCTGCAGTAAGATGTTCCCTGTCAGTGTTCTACTTTATATCTGATATTTCTGGATTAATATTACTGCTGCGTTAATGTGTATGTTGCATTTTACTGCTGTAGATGTTTAAGGTTGAGCTCGTTTTAACTACTTTATATACTGTTGGGTAGTTTAATCTACTGCAATGCATCATGGTCTATAAGATCATCATATCTTTGTAGCGCCCCTGTCCTGTGAGAACCACGTATCTCTAAAAAGCTTCGTGAGCTCAGAAAAACAGCCTGTTTTCAGCTTCATGATGATGCATTTAATCCGCGGAGGGTTTAAATAGTTTATTTCGTTTATTTAAGAAGGAGGAGAATTTTCTCAACCCATAAAGGAACACTTCATCCTTCAGTTTATCAGAAAATCACCAAAATTTAGAGATACATGGTTTTCACTGGGCAGGAGTAGTAGTAGTGGTGTCAAAAGTACAATATTTCCCTCTGAGATGTAGTGGAGTAGAAGCATAAAGTAGCATAAAATGATTAACCACTGATTAAATTATGTCAAATTTAGGTAATCTGGCTGCTCTTGGGTAATAAATATGTAGTCTTACATGCTCTGGCGAGGCAGTAACAAACCGCCACCCCTCTCATGAAAAAGGCCTGGAGGACAGAAAAGTCAGACCTGTGGGAGAAACAGCACGTTGACAGGAGAGAGAAGGAGGTTTTTCACACTTAAGGAAACACTTAAGGAAACCAATATGCTCTTAATGTCAGGCTGTTGTAGAAGCAGAGGAGAGATGTAATCTGCTGTAACATAATATCTGTGTGTGTGTTTGAAAATAACGACATATTTCTCCCAACAGCTGCTGTTTCAGAGGTTTGCGGAGGGGAAAACGCCGCTGGCAGATTTCTTGGATTCCTTTCTCAGCTCGCGGAAACTCCAACACATCAGGATGGTCGTGGTGAAGAAACTCCAGGAAATGACTGAACTTGAATCAACACAAAGGCTCAATGAGATTCATCCTGACACTCATGAGACACACAACGCCTGCCTCCCAGTCTGCAGTCTAACTGCAGCTGTCGTCCTACCTGCCTGCTGCCACCCTCCGTTCCTGCTGCCCTTTGGTCCCCATGTAAACTCCGCTCAGTGTCTACAGCTTTTACCGTTTTGTCATGATTACCACGAGTCCCTGCGTGCAGGAGTGCATGGACGAGGCCCCAAGTGGCCAGCAAGACCCGTCCGTCTTCAGCCACTGAAGGTGCAGCAGAGGAGGCATCAACAAGACCCACAATGAAGTCTGATCCAGTCTCAGATGCATGTTTTTCATTTCAATAAGGTTAACACAGTGAAAATAGTTACTGGGTAAAGTTTCCACTGCATCAAGTATTGAAAACTGTTCGCTTCCAAAAATTGGCATCGAATGCCTTTACACATTTAGAATTTAGACTTTATTTTAATTTTGATTTATTTTTTGATAAGTTATTTCCTGATCTGAGTCGTAACTTTACTAATATTTGAGTGCTTTTTTTAAGGCAAAGTCCTTGAACGGTTGTTTGTGTAAAGACAACATTAATAAAAACTGATGGAGAGAGAACTTTGGCATATTTTGTGGGGTAGAAAAACACATTTTTACATCTCAAATTCAGGTATTATATTGACAGTGGTATCAAAAAAGTGGTAGTTGTAGAATATGGATGGAAATATTAAGTATAGAGGAAGTACAGTGTTCTGTAGTTGCATGTCAGACAGCAGCGTGAGATGTTAACACAATGATTAATATTAGATTTAGATAAACCTGTCAACCTTTATAGAATCTTTTGGCAAGTCTGGTAATACAGTCTCGACTTTGCTCGATTTTCCTGGTGAGAGCTGAGTGTTAAAATAATACTCAGGGAAGGTTTTCAACTTTCAGAGTTGCCCCTTTGAAATTGTCCACTACAACAGAAATCCTGAGGTGCAATAAGGACTCATGAAAACCCTGAAAAAAAAGTTCAAATGTTTCAAGAGAGACTGTTATATATTATTAATAATCTGAAGTTCAGACCACTCCAGCACCACTTCTGTGATGAAATATTTTAACCTATTGCTTATTCTTTTAGGTTCCTTGCCGACTTCACGTTCCTGGTTTCCTACATTTCCCATAAGTCTTACAACACCCCACGGAGAGACTGAAGGCATAACCATTTAATATATTGAAGAAATAAAAACATATCTAAAAATATCTGCCTGCTGTAACACTGTGGCAGCAGCACTGAACATATCTCACATCTGAAAGTGAGAAAACTGGTTCTGCCAGATGACTGTGGCAACAAACACCCATTATAAACAGCTGATTGCACGAAAGGAAAAAAAACATGAGTGTCATAATGTCTGCTAAGAACATATTTATTTCTTTGAGTCATAAAAATAGTGGACAGGACTAACACGCTGTTGGTTCAGTGAACTTGAACTGCTCACCGACACTCGATATCTCTGATGGTCTGTGTGCAGAGACTCCTGCCAAGGTCAGCAAAGGACCACGAACAACTCT
The DNA here is from genome assembly GCA_003416845.1 of Oplegnathus fasciatus. Lineage (NCBI taxonomy): Eukaryota > Metazoa > Chordata > Actinopteri > Centrarchiformes > Oplegnathidae > Oplegnathus > Oplegnathus fasciatus. Next base: position 91,293 of record NTHP01000813.1, on the reverse strand, counting down.
TTATTTACTTTAAGCTCACAGTGTTCATCCTCATATTTACCAGTACATCTTTTCATAAAAGGCCAATGCTAACCATTTAAATCTCATCACTTGTTCAATATCTTTGTGTGCCTCCCTCCATCAACTCACCTGGACGCTCATGAGGGTTAGCCAGAGTGCCATATGGCCCGGTACAGCTTGCCATACTAATTCAACCATGGAGAAACCGCACTGGCACTACAGGAGATGATTAGCAAGGTGGAGCATGTTCAAAGGCTTTTGTTACCCCCACAGACTTCAGTTACATCTTTGTCAGCAGCCTCTTTTGTTCCACAAGACTCAAATTGGGCAATTTTCTTGTCTGTCAGCTGATTGTTTTGTGCTTTTCACCTCTTTAACCTCCGTGCCTCTGCAATGTTTGATTGAGAACCTGCTTATTTTTGCACAGACATATGTGGAGAATATAAAATAAATGAAAATAAATGAGCTTATATACGCAGTATTTAGATTTCAAATGGCTCCCAAATCATAATAATTATTAAAATGCCACAACAAAGCCAATTTCCTGAAAAGCATAAAGTATCTCTTCCATTAAATTACTGTAAACAACAAGAGACATTGGGCCATATTCTGTGTGGCAACATGTATCAAAACCATATTCTTGTTTATGTAAACACTGTTATAAAAAGCCTTAGTCTTCTCTGAAAGGCATTTCATTGGCTTTCAGTATTGACTCACAGTTAGGGGGTGTTTTATCTTCACATTGTTCCCCTGAATGGCCTCATGTAAAGGGGATTATACAGGTGAGTATCTATAACAGCATCCGGTAGTAGAGCAGGTATGGAGTGACACTTGGTGGGGTTCCTCGTGGACGAATGTGGGTCAGTGTTGGCTGACCTTTTTTGGAATATGTCCTTTCAAATAGACTTTAGACTGTATTGCATTTGTGGATTTTCTTTTATTTATTTATTGGATTTTGTGTTTTATTAACTATACACTTATTATTCCATATTATACAGACAATATCTATATATTATGTAACATTCATAGACTGCATTGTATTAAATACATTTGTGGTATTTTTGGTATTTAAGTGGTAATTTCCCTCCCAAACCTAAAAATCACTTTGGCACTATAGACTACATAACTTTGGCTCCTTCCTAATAGAACTGATCCGATAAGCTGATTTATCAACTAGTCGACTGACAGAAAATCAGCAAAAATGCCAAATATTCCCCAGTTCCAGCTTCTCACCTGTAAGGATTTGCTGATTTTTCTTGTTTTATGTGAGAGTAAACTGAATATCTTTGGGCTTTGGATCGTTAATCTGACAAAACAAGAGATCTGATGAAATTGTGAAAACCAAAAGACTATTTGATTAATTGTAAAAATGAGATCAGATTATGAAATGAAAATGACTGTTAATTGCAACCCCAATTCCTAAAAAATTCGTATGAAAGACTGCATTTTTTCACATGATCCTAAAACAAAACCCAACCAAGACCACCTAGAGAAGTTACTGAGCTTAAACACAGCACTGTAAATGACTCTGACGGGAGGAAACCCAGCATCCCATCCACACCAGATTCTGTAAATACACCTTTTTCTAAGCAGACATTTTTTCTTGTCATTTATTATTCACACCTGTGCTTTTTTCCACCTGTGACAAGTCAAAATGTCTTCTGTGAAAAAGGCCGGTTAAAAACATTAGGAAAGATCTATCTTAATAATGTGTGCAAGTCAGCAAAAAGTCCACATGAATCATCCCTGAAGTTTTTCTTTTGAGGGCGGCCTCTTCTGTGCAGTTTTATCCCTGAGGAAGAAACAGGTCCAGACCAGCAGCAGTCATAACCACACTGTCTCTCTCTGACACAAACAGTCCTGACTTTGCCGCACCAATAACACCACTCCAGTGCCAAACCAGCTGTCAGGCAGGTCAGCGCGAAGACTCCCGGGACTGTTGAAATCTCATCACGGCTCTCTTAATCTGCTCGTAGCTCACAAACATCACAATGTTCCAGGAACCCAGACGAAGAAACGAGGGCATAAATCTATGAGAAGAATCAGATGAATCAAGAAAAACGGCAATTGTCATTTTCCTTTTGCTCTGTCAAACTTTTCACTTTTGTATTAGTGATTCTGACATGTTTGCTCTTGATAACTACACAACATACCCCTTATAGAAAGCTGTGGGTCCCTCTTTAATCAGCATGGTTAAGGCACAGTTAATAGCACCGCCGTACTGCCCAGGCACTGAATTCATGAAGCGTGTTTTTACCACATCCACCGGAGACGCTACGATGGTGGTGCAGAAACCTGCGGCGAAGGCGGCGGTGAAGTGGCACGGCATGTTGTCTGTTGAAAACAAAATATTTAGTTATAATGTTTAGTTTGGTTATTAAGAGGTGAAATGAAGTGCCTGAAATGCTGAGGACTTTGTGTTAAGCACTTGCCTGTCATCAGGTCGTACTTCAGGATGAGCTCTTTGGTGATGTCGTAGGTCACCAGCTCGGAGCAGTTCACGATGACATTACGAGTTATATTTGGCAGACAACCTGGAAAGACAGTTCAACATTTTAAACAATAAAATTCAACCTGAAGAACCTTAAAAGACTACTAAAAAAAAGGATAGAAATCGATGCAGCAGAACGAAATTATCGTCTTTTTTATTCCACACATTCTTCTTCCTTCCTGGTGCCTACATTACCCACAATGCAACTCTAACAGCCGACAGTTTGGTCAGAGATTCGGGTGTGGTATGCAAGTTGTGGCTAATGTTGCCTTGAGACGCTAGCCTCAAGCAGAGATGAGGAGTGGGCTACAGAGTTCAGGTGAGCTCACTTCTTTCTAACTCCGCACCCCCAGATTTTTTTTATTTTCAAACTTGTAGTTTTTGTCCGACGCTGACTCAAGTGACATCACTTGAGTCAGTTCATCCAGTTTTAGTAATTTAGCCACAAAAGGCTTCATACAACTTTTTTTCACATATGTAGTAATACTCCCAAAGATCTGTGAACAGACTCTGATGTGTAAAATCAGTGGAGTTCCCCTTTAAGAGGGGTATTTTTCAAGTTTAACGTCAAACTTGACAAAGATGTAATAAATAGTAAAGTAACAGTAAAGTCGTAGCTTGATTTCTAGAACTTACCTCTTTAAAAATCAGTACAGTGCTGCTTATCATTTAGAGATTATCACTGACATTACAACAGTGACACCTACTCTACAGTAAAATTACAAATGTCATTCATTTATTTACGCATTTTAACTTACCTTTCCAGAGCCCTTTAACGCCCTCATCCCTGGCAATGGTCTTGTAGGCTTCAATCGTGCTGCTGTACCTCTTCACAGAGCCGCTCTCGGGCAGGCGCACCTGAGCCTGGAATCTGACTTTCACCACATCAGTGGGCTGAGCGAGGGCCACCGCCATCGCCCCAGTGGTGCAGCCCGCCAGCAGCCGAGTCCCCATCCCCGCACCTGCGATACGAGCAATTCATATAAGACACTTCTTTTCCTCTGTCGCCCCAAGCAAGTTAACACGGTAATTAGAGACTGAACAGGGATAATAATGGCAGAATTAAGTCACCACAAAAGTAGAAAGTTGGCTGCGGAGTTGACCTTTCAAAATATCTGTTGGCTTCATTTTAAACATTTGCATGATTAAACATCTCAGGGTTGAAAGGTGTTCTGTAAGACTGCAGCAGGAGAGAAGCACATTGTTCACTTTGAGGATACAAACTGCTTAAAGCTTAAAGCAAACCACTCTGCTTGTTAACTTTCAAACTGGTTTAACAAGTTGTCTGCACTTAGAAGCTGGATGGCAGAAGTGTCTTGAGCTTTAGATTAATAATGTTGCAGCGATGGAGGGTTAGGGTAGGACCAGGTAAGGCCTCCAGCATAAACACATATCTGTCCCCTGAAAGAGGAATCTGCCCCGTGACCCACATCCTGGAGCTGCTTTTCTGTAAAACGACCTCAGAGAATGCAGCTCTTTGCGTTTTGAGCACAGACGTCAGGCTTTCTATGCACTGAAATAGTCTGTTTTGCAGTTATATGATCGTGATTCTTTTATTTATCCGACACTGTAGGTAATATTTTCTGACATTCGGGGGCAGTGTTTGAACAGTCTGAGAGCTCTCCTTCAACAAGCTCAGTATAATTTGACCTACATGTAACTGGTTGTTGTTGCAGTAAGCCAAGGCATGTTTCTATTTCATGCAAATTGTTTTTGTTTTGTTTTTTTTACTATATTTAAGATACTGTGATGGATGTGACCTGACACACATGCATTCAAACACCTTTGGTTCTGCAGCAGTTTCTGAAATCTCAGCTGTCATTTTGTCTTGTTACTGTTTGCAACTGTGGGTAAAGTAATGATTAGAGCTGCAACGATTAGTTGATTGAGTCAAATATTTGATGGTTCCAGCTTCTCAAATGTGAACATTTGCTTTAATTTCTTGTCTTACATTATAGCAAATGGAATGTATTTGAACTGTTTTTTATTTTTTCATAGATGAATCAAGAAAATAATCGGCAGATTAATCGAATATGTTCAATGACTTGCACAATATCCCGTGTTTATATCTGCTGTTGGAAAACAAACTGGGATATGAACTGTGATGGAAGATAAATGTTACAATTTAACATTCTGCTAAACAGATTTCCATCTCTCCACGGCTTCACTGTCTGTAGAAACATCTGGACACATACTGTCTGACCCTCTGGTGTAGAGCTGCTTCATGGTGTCGTACAGGCCGATGCGGACTGAGGCGAAGCTCATCTGTCTCTGCAGCCCCGCCACCAGTCCACTGTACAGACTCCTCGGGCCCTCGGTCTTCACCATGGTGAAGATGGTGCCGAACACACCTCTGTATCTCGCCCTCTGGCCATCCAACGAGGGCTTAGTTTCACCTTGAATCTAAAGGAACATAAACACGTTAAATAATCCCCTCACAGGTCACTGGATATGTTTTGAAGCAGAATGTGAGCTGAGTTTCTAAACAGTCACTATGATAATAATGAAGTTTATAGTTTTATTTATCAGTTTCCTTTGCATTTGTTATAAGGGTTGCATCGATGGTTTGACATGTAGCAACATGCACTCCTGTTAAGATATTCCCCTGCAGGGTTGCAGCCTGCTGAAAAACAATGCAGCAAGCAGGGCTGTAAATAGCAGAGGATGTGTCTTGTTTCTAGGAATTTGGGGGTTTTAATGACCCCAGGGGGCGTTTGTGTTCTACAGTTACACATAAATTATTATTTATTTATTATTCTGGTGTGAAGATTCTTACATTTGGCTGTTTTTGGGCCATAAAATAAATTGAAATTCAGTATTTCGGCACCAGAATTATATCCTGGCATTGTGTGAAGTGCTTTGACAGCATTTAGATCATCATAGTGACATGAAATTTACAGAAAAAATATAATTTAACAGTTAAATGATTAAGAAGGAAATCATACAGATGTTTACAGGTGGCTGATCACACACATCATGAGGGGATTATTTGGGGGTTTACTGACCTCAGTATTTCTAAAAGTCCTCACCAGACTTTATGTACATTTATGCTCCTCACCTGCAGTCTGACTTTGGCTGTGTCCAGGGGGAAGGTGACCAGGTCGGCCACACAGCCAGCTGTTCCAGCTGAAAAGATCTTGACAGCGGCTGTTGGGGCCAGTTCCGCTGTTCTTGCGCCAACCATGATCAATGACTGAGCTCAGAGGATCAACAAAGTCTTAAAAAAACTGAGCCCATGAATCAGAGAGACAGAGCAGCCCCTGTTCCGTGTCCGCATTAAAGGATTATATCCTGCAACTTCAATATATGAGCGAACTAATCACGGCGCTTCATGACGGATCCAGGTGGGCTACTTACTGCAGCCAACGTCAAGTTTCAGGTATTGAAAAGTTTGTCTTCTGAAAGCCGAGTCCTCTTGTTGAGACATTAGCCATAAAATATGTACAAACTAACATGCCACTTCAAGATGCAAACAAGAAAAACACTCTACAGCAACAGCCGGCTTCCTCAAATTACCGCAATGTGAGCGACGCGAGCTGACAGACTGAGTCCAGCCTCTCCGCCGCAGCTGCACCGCCCTGCATGGAAACCAGACACACTTCCTCCACACCTCTGAAATACCAAAATGCTCTCTAGTCTCCACGGTAACTACAAATAACCAGGAAATCTTTATGGCTCACAAGCGCCACTCATAATGTCATCAAGCATTAAGACATGCACACAACACCCTTTTATTACTGAATGGCTTGTTTGTGGTCTGTTCAAGGGCTTATTGGACAGTTAGTCTCGGTTTGTTCTTAAAAAAATATGGAACAGGCTCCTTGTTGCTGTTTGGGGAAAACCAGTGACTTTAATCTTAAAAATGTGTCATTTTTGTACCATTCCACTGATTTTACACATGAAGATCAGTTTACTTGTCATGACGAGTGTTACTTGGACTTTGTAAGAAATAACCCCTCAGGGTCATCTTGGCTTTGTCCTGGTGAATACAACTTTTTAATGGAAAGCTTTTGTTACAAACTGGGGTAGAGTTTGAAACACATGGGAGGCAGGGAGAGTCTGATAAAAGATGCTATCAAGTTGCATTATGGAAATTATACTGTAGGATTCTGTGTTTTTGGAGTTTGACACCTACTAGAGAATAAAATGTAGGAATATTCCTCAACCCCTCTACATCTATTTTAATTGTTTTATTAAGAACAACAGGACTTCCTGGATCGTACTTCATTGTGTCACAGGTATCTTAAACAACATGCTCTCCACCAAGGCAGCCCCCTGCGCTGCTTTAACGCAGGGCTGCTTT
>NTHP01000813.1:49418-84418 GCA_003416845.1 Oplegnathus fasciatus | reverse complement strand
TAGCCTGAGGCCTTTTCTGGTATCACAAACAAAAAATCATGTATCATCAACAAAATACAAAAAAAGGGCATTTATTTATAAAAATACAAAATGTTACATTTAATTTACATGATCTTTTCACGGTCTGAAACCATTGAGCAGTACAAAGTGATCACAAACCCTGTGCTACTGATTGTCATTAAAGTGAGCTGCAAATATTTTTGCTATTCTTTCAGTCTCTTTCTTCATGGACGATGGCGACATGTCGCGACGCTGTCGAGGACCTCTGCGAGGGGGAATGCTGTGAACTGGAGAGCTTCGCTCCTGGAAAGATCAGAACAAAAACACGCCTGCAGCGTGAGTGATGGAGCAATACAACTGTTGAGCCTCAGAGTACTTTCTATAGTACTCAATAAACAGGACTTGAAGATTAAAAGAAAACGTGTACTAAGATAACATACGTACAAGGCATGACTCAAAACAAACATATTAAAAAGTAACATTTATTGTGTGTTTGAGGTGTGTCCAGTCACCACTCAAACATACCAAGCTTTCCTTTGGTCATTGTTCATGTTAATGAATAGACTGTCAAACAGGCTTGTCGTGTGTCCTTCCAGCAAACAGACACGTCACTTCCCACCTCACACTCCAGCACCTACATGTACGTCTGTTATCTCCACACCCTCCTTGAAACTGGATCCAGTAAAACTGGTGTGACGTAGAAATACCGTTCCATTTCTACAGCTGACTGGGAGTCTTCCAGCTGAACTGACATGTGTGCATACTATTAATGTGCTTGGAGGATATCAGCAATTAAAACTTTTTTTTTAATGATACCAAGTCTGTTTCTACAAATTTTAATGATGCAGCAATTTGGCTAAAGATGAATTAATGTTTGCAATCGAGGCAGCTACAAACCGAGTCCACTAGATGATGAAGTTTAAATTCTGAGGCACACTGTGGCATCAAAAGTGTACAAAAGGGACTGAATTTGCTACATGTGGACATGTAAAGTTTTACAGATATTTAGAGGATAATCAAAGCAAACAGGATGCACCTGAGCTCAGTTTGGGGTTCCATAGCAAAGACTTTCAATACTTGAGTTAATGAAAGATTTCACTCTTTGATTATATACCAGCTCTATGGAGTTTTTAGCTGGTTATGAAACAGTCTCAACTTAATACCGATGCCTCTTTATCACCTACATAAGCAAACGAGACCAACAGCGAGAAGACTGGCTATTTCTATTAGTTTCTAATAGTTATTCTTAATGCCTGCCACCGGGTTGGTCGAATTTTTCCGCAAAATCAGACGAAACGGCGCTGGGGTTTGCTCTGGCTGAATTCGAGCTGCTGCCCGCTCTCGTGCTGGAGAAGTAGTCTCCTCGCAGCGGGGAGTGAAGTGGAGGGAACATGTAAACCTAACATTAGGTGAAACACTACCACCTTTGTCCACAGGGACCGCCAAAATCTACACAAAATAAAAAGTTCCATTGAGCTGCTTTAAATAACTTTGTAAAAACATGTTTTCACTTTGTCATTACGGGTTATTGTGTGTAGAATTAATTGCCAAAAAAAAAGTAAATATAATATAACACGACCGAGCGTGCAAGAAGTGAAGGAGTCTGAATACTTCCCAGAACAACATCTGTGCTCATGTGGCACTGGTAAACAGAATGAAAGACATGCACAGAGTCCTCAGAGTAAAATCGGAGCATAACTCAAATAATGTTAGTTCACTTATTTACAGTATGTTAAATACTTGCTAAGTTATCAAGTTGCTTTGTAATTATTTTTCCTGTTGACAGAATTGTATCACATATAGAACATTGTTTTTGTTTCATCATGTTAAGTTATTTTATATGTTTGTATTGTGTTCTTTAATTCAATACACTAACTAACAAACTACCTTGATGAAGTTTAACTCATGATGTGACATTTCAAAGACTAAACCACCTGTTCACAGTCTGGTTTTACCATGAAACAATTTGTGGTAGGGACAGATGCCTGAGCCCTGACTGATAAGGACGGGGTTAATACTCGGGGCAGAGGGGGGTGTTTTGTTCTTGTAACAGAACCACCGCAGACCTTTGGTTACATCACAGCAGTGTCTTTAAATAGAGCGCACTGGAGGTGACAGGATACAAACACACATTCTTCTTTTGATCTTAAGATTGTTCAAACTACTTTGTCTAAAGGCTGCAGACTCAAAAGTATTAAGAAAACGTGACGGGAAAAAATGAGTTGCCACATTAACACTGCATCAGAGAGTGAATGAGGGTAGACAGAAGACACATTTTCTATAGCAGTGTAAAGAATGGATTGAACAATGAACACCAGATGTACTCAGGATCCTATAGCAGTGTATACATTTGAAATATCTGCACAAGTCAGATTATGCAATAGTGGGCGGACTTCAGCTGGCACAAATAGGAGTTAAATTACACTGAACTTAAGTTGGTACACAGTGTCACTATTCTTGACTGGCCTTTTGTTCAGTATGCATTATGTGAAGCGTAAAGTGACCTATTAATAACGCCCTGCTTTTGCAAGGCAGTCGGGTCCTGATGTGAATGGACTATAAATTCTACTTTGTTTAAAGTCTTATTTGTCAAAAAACAAGTGATACATTCTTCCAATAGGACTGTATGTAATATAAAAAATACAGATATAGGAGAGTGAAAAATAAGGGGAGAGAGCAGGAGTGGGTGTGAATGCCAGAAGTAGAGTTGGTGACAAATACTCACCGGGTCACTGGACGACTGGGAGAAAGAAGGAGCTAATCGAATGGCTCTCATAGATGCCTCCAGTTGGTGGGAGGGGAGGAAGAAATTAGGGACCTCTACGGGGGCCGAGCTTAATGTAGATGTTAAAAAAATAAATAAATACAGTATGATGGTATCCTACAGGCCAGTTAAGATCAAACAGTCATGAGATGAAGCTGGTAAATGCCAGAAAGGACATTTTAAAACTCTCATTTTAAAAGACAGCGTTTATGATTTTCATCATGGGGACGTGTCTTCGCCTCAATTTGGGCCGCTCAAAGCAAATTCACGTCTTTCCATTGACTTCACATGCAATCACAGAGTGTCTAAAATTCGCCTGGCGTTCTGTCTGTACACTGTTTCAAACTACATCACACAAAGAACCAGTAACAGAGAGTGGCTGCCTGCCTCTGTTCATGTGAATAAATGCATGTGGAGCGGACTATGAGTGTTACAACACTTAAGCGATGAAAAGCACTTATCACCTCTAACATGAATTTCACTCCCTGAAGATGGCAAAAGCCAACTGCAGAAAAGTTGTCAAGTTCATTTATATTTTACTTAAAATACTGACATTAAACAAATACATCACTATAAACTCAGTTGCCAGTTTATTAGATACGCCTAGTTGAAACTAACGCAGCCTAATGCAGCAGTCCTGCAATAAATCATACTGTCTTGAAGGTCATAATTTTCAGTTTTGTTTGTTTATACAGAGAGGTGGTTCTGTTAGCCTGCCCTCATTAAAAAAATGGGGTGGACAAATTACTAGAAACACCTACAAACTTTTAAGTGACTCCATGTGGCGTCACAATCTGGTTGGGACACTCTAAGCTCCCTGATAGCTAAAGGATAATTCACTCACTGAACTAGTTTTGTCATGAACCTTTGATCTTACGTGGCCTTTTAAAGCGAATCATAACAGCAAACACTATCCTGAAAGACAACAACAAATACAGACGAAGGATACGGTTGCAGTGGAGTGTCTTGATTGTCCAGGGAGCATGAAGCATCATGGGTATCTGTGGCGTGCTGTGTGGTGGCTGATGAAGCTTTGTCACCTGACCCCTCGTTGGGGCTGTTGGGTTCTTCTGCTCGTCTCTCACCTAAAGCTTGTAGCGTCCTTTCATCATCTCTGTCTGTGTCTGAAGCGTCTCCTGCTGATCCATTAAAACTGTCACTGTGTTGGTCTTCACTTTCCTCCCGTCGGGCACATTTGTGGTTCCCACCACAGTCGTGAGTTTGCAGATTTACCATCTGCCGCTTCTCGTCCTCATCTTGGCTCAGGTCCGGCTCCTCTGGTGCCTCCAGGCTCTCCAGAGAAACCAGGTCAGGGTCTGACATGATGCTGGTCCAAGGACTGGTTTTGTCTGTTAAAGAGGTCACCTCATTCAGGGGCCTCGGCTTCACCACAACCTCCTCGTAATCTTCCTCTTCCTCTTCATCATCATCAGCTTCCTCGTCCCGTCTGCAACCTGTCCCATCTTCATCTTCATCCGTTCCTTCTTCGTTTTCATCCTCGGACACAGTAACCTTGTAGTTTGTTGTGTCCTTTTCTTCCTCAGGCTCAGAGTCTGTCTGGTCTTCAGACATCTTTGGCGGAGGAAACACATCTTCTTGGGAAGAATTTGAAGCTCTGTGTGGACTGGAGAAACTCTCAGAGATAGTATGAGGGTTGTTGTCTCCAACAGGGGGAGTTGTTGAGCTGCTCTGTGGGTTTGAGGGTATCGTTTCTAGGTGGTGTCCTCGTAGACCTAGGTGAAGACGACAGTGAAGATTTTTAGCAACACTGCTCTTGACAAGATCAAGCTTATTTTTTCATTATACTATCTTTGTTTGCCATGATAACTGGCATAACTGGTGTTTTAAGAACTACTTTTTCCTGTTCTAAGTGTTGCTAATGTCTAAAACCACAACTTGTTTGAGACTTAGTTACAGCTTAAAATAACCGTTATCACAAACCAATGTTGTCTGTGTCCAATTGACAGCAATGATCCAACAAGTATTGTACAGCTGCAACAATTACTTGATTAGTCAATTGACAGAAAATCGGCAGCTATTTTGATAATCAATTAATCATTTTAGTCATTTTTTAAGCATAAATTCCACTCTGTCAAAATTGAGAATTTGATGGTTTTCTTTGCATTTTACCTTTTGGAGTGTTGGTCAGACAAAACAAACAATCTGAATACGTCACCATGGGAATTATACTGAGTAATTTTCACAGTTTAATAACATTGATGATTGATTGACTGAGAAAATAATGTGCAAATTAATTGATAATGAAAATAATTGTTAGTTGCAAGTACCGCGTAATAACTTTATAATATTAATAATATATTAACAATATTAATAATATAAATAGCAAAGTCACTTTTGGAGTGACAGCAATGCAGCGTTAAGTTTACTCCATTAATTAACATTTTAGCACCACTGGTCCTTCTTCAGAGGAATGAAGAAGTCAGACAGAAGACGACAGCGATGCCTCCATTTATGGTTAAAGTGTCTAAGCTACACAGTAGACTGTGTCCGCAATGAACTCTGGGTCGACCGTCGAGGTTGGTTAAACCAGAACCAAGTTTACCTGCCAAGAATGATCTTTAAATGGCAAAACGACAATTGGACATTTTTAAAAGAAACGTACCATCCATCGTATGATTTTGAAATGCTAAAATGATGTATTGTAAGACTATTGATGGAAAAATGTTGCTGCATTTGCCACTTGTTGGCTGGTAATTTCAGACCCATTAAGTGGACCCCCTGTAGCATGGGAAAGAGCTCACCACTGATGATATTGTTGACTTCTCCAACTAAGTGGTTGGACTTGAGAAGAAGCTGATTTGTTTCTGTCTCTGTGTCTCTCTGTTCCTCACGCCTGCTGTGACAGTCCTGCTCTGTCATGGATGGGAATGTGGGAGTTGAGAGCTTACGGCTGAAGTATCTCTGGATGTTGTCGAGCTCACTTAGTTTTTTCCTGTAAAAACAAAGAGTCGTAGTCAAATGTCGAGTTTTTAAAAAAAAGCAACACAGCAATGATGGGGGACTTTCAGTGTGAGGAATGATACCTGAGAGCTGAGAACAGGAAGGAGCTGCAGGGATTGATGTCACCAGCACTGCTGTTACAGACAGAATTAGCTGCTGTTTGCTCCTGCAGACTCTGATGGTAAAGACGTACTTTGTCCATGTGTTCAAAATGGCGGTCACTCTCACTGGACCTGAAAAGTTGAACAGGCAATAAATGAATACAATGGTAGACATATTGTGGAAGCTTTTTTCAGCATGTGGAAATAAGTTTTAAATAAAATGTAAATAAAAATGCGTGGGTAATTGTTCTGCAAACCTCTCAGAGAAGAGCCTGTCCGTGTGGTCAGGTGACGAGATCTTCTGCTCTGGGTATCGGCTGATGTGAGAGGGAAAGCTGCTGTATGTGGCTGTGGTATGGTAGCTGAGGGGAACTGCCTTGAATAACGCCTGTTAATAAAACACATTCACCGTTATTAGTCAGTAAAAATATGTTTTTTAACATTTTATAAAATAGCATACTGTATGTATAAATACTTTATCTCACCGATGAGTTTTTGGCAGCTTCTTCATTCACAGTTTTTCTCTGTCCTCGGAGGTCATGGACCCCCTTTAGTGGGGTAATGGACACTTTGAGCTGGCCGTGACACTGACCACTGAAGTCTGTGATGTTGTACCAACCACACACTGACGGGAACCCACAGAGTAAGGGGGACAGGTCTACAGAGGCAAATCCAATCACCCTCTCCATTTCTATGGAAGTAAAACAATCCAAGAGTGCATTTATACATCAAACAATGTAGTATACAGTACATCATAGTGTGTGAAACTACCTCTTGTACCTCCTTTGTGCCAGACTTTGAACACGAGAGATTGTTGTGGATCGACCAGTAGCTGCTTTGAAAGCCTGTAAATTTGAAACAAATCATATTTGATTGATTGTTTCAGTGTACTATAGAGATCCTCAAACATTTACAGTTAATGTCTGAGATAACTCGACCTGCACTCATGCTGATGATCCCACACGGGGCAGTCAGAGTTGGCTATGACAGCTGTGGACGCTGGTTCAGCAGAGTCGGCCGTGACGTACGAAACACAGCAACATGGTGCCCCTTCACTGCGCTCTGCTAGAGGACAGCCTGCCAGAGAGACATAACACACACTCGATCATTATTAATGTATTGTATTTAAATAAAACGTGGAGGAAAAAAGATTTCAGGTCACAACCTGACCTTTCAGATTCAGATGCATCGCCTGGTCCACTGCAACAGTCACAGGGAAAGATTCATCCATGCTCATTTCTACGTGCTGTGCAGATGTGATGTCTGGAGTTGTTCTGGAGGATTTACTCCTGTGTCTGCTTTGTGAGTTTTTGGGTGTATTGGGGGGCGAGGGGCCTCGATCTGCTGCTTCCAACTCTTCTGATAAGAGCTCCTCCTGGCTGTCTGAGTCTACCTGGGCTCCAGCGGATACCTCCACAGGGACAAAACCTGCTGTTAGGGTGATGTGCACCCTGAGAGCAGCCCCTCGCAGATCTGCTGCTGAGCGTCTGAACAGCGGATACACTCCTGTAAACAAAACTGTGATTACAGCCAATAATAATCAGTAAAATTATCACGCAATGAATCATTTCTTACCACTGAGAGTAAGCTTCTGCTTGGGCGTCTTTGCAAGAGAGGACAGATCGACAAACGCTGAACCCACCAGTCGGTCTGTGTCTCTGGGCCTTTGGGTTTTGTCTTTTTTAAAGGCAACCCACACCTGAACCTCCAGCCTCTCCTCTCTAAGATACCACGTCAAGGGCTGAGTGCTCCTCAGCTCCACAGTTCTACTTCCCTGGAAGGTCACGGTGGCCTGGCCTTCCTCCCCACCCTCAACAGAGGGGTGTTTCATCTGGGAGCAGAAGGCATCCTGGTCGTAGAACTTGTACCTGAAGTAGCAGTAGGTGGAGCGCTCAAGCTCACTGTGGCCAGGCAGAAGCAAGCAGTGGACAGGTATCCACGCTCTAGGCATCGAAAAAGTCAAAGACATTTTTCTCCTGCTGTCTCCCCAGGCTTCTTCATCATCTTGCACTTCATTCTGGGCTATTTCCCAGCCGAAACCCTGAGCAGCTTTAATGACTCTCTCCCTGTCTGAGTGGTGGGCAAAGTTGACGGAGATCTCGAGGCCCCCGACCAAGATGTGCTGGTGCTGAGAAGAACTTGTTTCCTGAGGTATATAAACTCCAAACCAGCCGGAAATACCTTTATGTTTGGAAAAAGAAACACAATGACTGTGTGTTCATCAGAAAGTCTATTTGACCCGCGTTTCCACCAAACACTTCATTATACTGTAGTACTCTTGGTATAGTACTGTATATAGTACCCTTACCCTATAGTACGTAAACCCTAGATCTGTTTTACGTTTCCACCACAGACAGTACTCCTAAATGTAGGGGGTGTTACCGGATGGTAATAGCCGCGTCAACCACACGCAACCATGCAGATGACTGCATTTACTTACTTGTGCCGAGCAAATGAAGCCGCATTCAGAACATCCATTCTGAGGAAAAGTTGCAAAAGTTTCAAAAAATTAAAGGATGTTTTTGCTGCCTTTTCATCTTTACTAGTTAACGTTACCCAGCTGTTGACTGGAGAGAGAATAACTGAATTCACTGTGCTGCTCAAAGGCTACCGGCAGCTACTGGCAACTTTCAAGCTGGAATGTTTTCTTGCATGTTACTCAATGCATGAGTTGACATCGTGAATCAATCAACACACCTTAAATGTCAATATGACAACTTCCGACCATTCTGTTTGTTTTTATTGGCTCTCTTGCATGACATACGCTTTAGTGATGATTGGATCTTCAAGCACTTAAAAAATGTGTATGAATTTCAACCGGATTATGCGCTCCAGCAACACTACACCTATGCACACATATTAGTAGAATGAAGATTCTGTTGACCAATCAATGGACTGCAGTGTTTCTAGCTCCACATTTAAGTCCCGGGTCAGTGTGCTAGGTACTTCAACAGAGGGGTAACAAAAAAACGGGATGGAATGGAGTGGTTCTATTGGTACCATCCACAACTTTTGACAATGGAAACACGAAAATAACTGTTCTAATGTGTAACGAACTGAACTGAACTGAACTGGACTGCTTGGTGGAAACGCGGCTTAAGAGTGCAGCATACCTGTTCTTTTATGGATGAGATCAGCCAGTGGTATTTTCACTGTGCCCAACATCACATCCTTAGGCTTATGAGTGAGCACTGCTGCAACCAATAGCACAAAACAAATTAGTAGTTTACAGACAGATAATATGAATTAACATTACATAAAACTATTGCAGAAGTACTTCTTCTATACAAGAATATTTTGACTAAATAAAAAACTAAAAAGTAAATTGTGGAACAACATGATGTCCAGATGCCACAAACTAGAGGTAAATCTTATTTACCATCCTGGTGTACTTGTTGGTGCAGCTCTGTTAACAATAACAAACTAATTATGAGGACTAATTTAATGTTAATTTGAATGTATCCTGTACAGATTCTTATTAAAGGATAAGCTATATAAATATCACTTGCATGTTAAGTGTTACTGGGAAAATAAAAAAAACAAACATTTTAACATATACATTTGCAATATTTTTATCAATATGTAATTGTGGTAAATAAAACAAAATAAGCTTTCTTAAACCTTTACGACTTTCTCTGTTCCAGATGGTGAAGACAGCAGAAGCCTCCTCCAGCTGCTCTGCCAGACTGCAGGTTTCTCCGCTGCTCCTCTGCACCAGCATATCACAGGACGCCTCCATGTGATGGTCGAACTCCGGGCAGAAGGTCCTGGCAGCTATGCGGGTGCGCCTCCTTTCACTCTCAGGCAAGAAGGAGAGCTGGACTGTGACATATGCGTTCACTCCCACCCCAGCAAAGTAGCTGAATCTTTCATCTTGTTCAGATACAACCCTGAAACCAAAAAGCAGAAGCACAACTGAGGACACTGGCAGTATCTACTGTGTAAATAATATATATAAATACAACTTAACTTTTTGTGATGCTAAAGGGAGTTTCCATTTTTCAGAAAAATATAAAATGATCTATCCACATGACTAATATTCCAAAAACTTTCCAGTTTTATCTATGTGTGTGAATTCCACTTTGAATCTTGATTGTGTAAATTCTGTTTACTATCATATGAACAAAATAAAAACACATAAAGGTCCCAAGAGGACAGAGTTAGTGATGTACCTTGCTGCGGCCTGCAGACCTGATGCTCTGTGCACTTGAACCACAAGTGTCACGACACGAGAGGCTGCTCCTTTACCGGTCTGCCCTTCAGGTCTCACTGGTCGGTGCTTGTACCGAATGCACACGTCCAGCAGGCCTGAGAAACACAACAGATCAGTCACAACATTTAAGATACTAAATGTGTCAATACAGTATCATATTGCCATTACTCTGTGTGTCTGTGTACCTGAGGGCTGAGGCTGATGTCTTGTGGGGCTGTCCGTCCTGGGAATCAGGGGCAGGGAGAACATTTGAGCCTCATTAGGATGCTGTCTCTGCATGGTGACCATGGCACACAGTTTGGATAATGGAAGCATTCCTTTGGCCACAAGCTGGTCTCGAACATTTGGATAATAATATCTGCAGAGACATTAAAATCCTTTATATGACACCAGTATGTAGTAAGTATTGAGCTTAAGACTCTAAGCTTTGCAACTGCAATCAAAATTAAAATCACTGATAACTTTGACACTTGTTGCATCAAGCTCTTTTTGTTATATTTACAAGATAGCAACGGTTGCTGAGAGGAGAATGTTTGGACTATACATGCTGTAGCTTTGCTAGGTCACAAAAACACAAATTTGTTTTACTGAAAAGGAGACCATTTGTTTTTCTTAAACCTGCTCCATGTTGTATTCACATGCCGTCTCCTCATACCTCCTGTAGCCTTGAAGTTAAGTTATATTTGAGGAGGTGGGACTGCCTACATAATTTCAGACCTCTGCACGTAAGAAATGCAACACTTAGACGCAGAAGCACAGTTCAGGATTTAGGCACAGGAAAACTAAGGAGGTCAAGTTTCAGAGTAATGACAGGGATGATGACAACAGTTTAGCTGTAATGAATGTATGTCATGTTCAGTTTTTTTCCAATTGGACAAGACAACCACAAACCTGCACCACACTTCAAACTGGACACCCCCTCCACTGCTTAGGCCTTTACTTGAAAGAGAGCTGAGCAGCAGCCTCTGAACAGGAACTCCTTCAGGAGCCAGAAGCACATGAGTCTCAGTGTGGCCAAACAACGGATCAGGGACACAGAGAGTTGTGGTGGTACGAAACAGCTTCAGGTTCACGCCTGTTGGAGATGAGATACAGGTCAGAGTGACGCAGAGGGAGGAAAAACTTCTTGGGAAATTCTTCAGTTGAAGGTCTCATAAACTAAAATGGCCTTACTACTCTCTATGAGGTTCTGGTCCACTTTTGCAGCAGAGTCACCTTCCTGACAGGGGAAGCTGTACTGGATGTAGCAGTCAGCCTCACCCCACACTGTGGACTGCAGAGGTGTCAGCCCATTTACCTTCTCCACTCTTATCACAAACAGATGCTCTCTCATAGTTTCCTCTTGTGCTGGCTTTGACTGAAGGAGAAACACAATGACAGCTTGTCAGAACAGTCAGTGTGTATCCTCGTCCATGCCATTGAGTATGAACCTTTTCAGAGGATATTAGTATGAGATGAGACATTCTTGGTTTCAGAGGTTAACATTTTCATGACTATCCAGTATTATAAGTAGTATTTTTAATAATGCAGATTTAATTTTTTAGTTTTGTCACTTGTCATGATAAACAGCCTCGGAAGGTGCTGTCTACCTGCAATTATCTGGTTTTATAAGAACACACACAAAAAAGCCTCAAGCATTATGTAGTCAAAATGAACACTGACCATTGTTTGTGAATGTGGCTGGTGATCGAGCAGATGAACTGGTCTCACGAGATGAGACAAAGAGTCGTATTCTTCATCCCTCGTGTGCTGGAGGGCAACTATCTGCTCTGATCGGCCCATAGCCAAAACAACCCTGAGGTTTCCTTTACAACTACCTGAGAACACATCAATGACTGGCATGTAGCAGTCCACACCTAAAACAGGGTACTGCGCCTGGAGGAGAAGGTGTGCGATCTTTGGATCCCTGGAGGGAAGAAAAAAAAGAAAGAGGAGTTACTGGTCTTGGTACATTTTAGTCCACAGAGAGTTTCGTTTTGAGAATTCAAGATGTTTATGGCATGTGGGATAAAAGACATTTACAATATAGTCAATTGGAGGAGGTGTACCATAGCGCCTCCCAGAGGGCAAGTTAAATAAAAGAGAATGTAAATGATCCCCATAAAGTTTTTTAGCCTTTTGCCTGCTTTGAACTCAGATATTACAGTTGTGTTTGTAATGTCTAAAGCTGCAACTAATGATAATTATCATTATATATATCATTATATCATCAATAAATCTGTTGGCTATTTTCTCGATTATTCTATTAATCATTTGGTCTATGAAATGTCAGAAAATTGGGGGAAATGCCTGTTACAATTTCCCAGGAGCCGAAGTTATGGTATATTGAATTTGCGATCATAGAGGACTATGATAGTAATAAGAAAACCAACAAATATTCACATTTGAGAGGTTGGTATCAGTGAATTTTCTGTACTTCTTTCATAAAAAAAGACTTACTGATTATCAAAAGAGTCGCAGATAACTTTCTGTCGAACAAATAACAGATTAATTGACTACTCATTTAAGCTTTAATTTCAGTGTAACAGCTACCAATACCACTTGAAATATTTAGTGATCATTCACAGTCTGTGTCAATTCACTCCTAATCCAGTCAAAGAATGTTTTTTTTTTTTTTACTGAATTCTGTTCAAAAGAATAAAACAAATGTGTTGTATTTCCACAACTTGCCTAAATGACATGTAGAACTGGTGGAGAGGTAATTTAACGAGGCCGAGGAGTCGATCCTGCCCCGAGCTTCCTGTCTTCTGCCACACCTCAATTACCATCATATTATTCTTCATACGCTCCAGCAGTTTAGTTGTTAAGGCCACAGGAGTCACCTGAGACAAAGGATGGAGAAAAAGTCAGTAGGATTCTGCATTTACAACATAGGAGAATTTTGCCCCCTTTGAAGTCTGATTTTAAATTTTAGATAAGGTTAGAAGACTCGATATCCTGGGCTGACCTGAACGAAGTTGAAAGAAGGATTTGCCTGACCCCAGCTGATGACAGATCTCGCCGTCTCATCGCACCAAAAGAGTTTACAGTTCAAGTACACGTTTGGAGCTTGCACAGGCCCACAGTGGAAGTTCTTTCCATCTGGTACCATGAGTAAGGTGTGCAGCAGGACCTCAGGGTCCTCCTCCACCTGCTGTCGTGACTTATGAGGAGATGTGTGGAGGCCGGGAAGGAGAAACGGCTCTTTCGAGGGTTTCTGAGTACTCCAAACATTCAGCCTGGAATCTTCAAAGGAGCCAAATGGTAACTCCTCCCTGCCAACATCAACATGTTGAGATGTGGAGCTGGTCTCCCTCTGTGGACTGGGTGCAGTCTGTGAAGGTGATGTGTCTCTCCGTGCCAGCTTGCTTTTACTTTTTTCAGAGGAGAAATCTTTATTGTCTGTAGCAAGTTCTAGTGACACCTAAAAAACAAATAATATTACTTCTATGACAATCACTTGGGTAACATATGAGGCTTGCAAACATTAATTCCTGGGTAAAAGACAGTATATTACCTTGAGAGGTCCAATCTCCTGTGTTTCACTGTTTCCTTCCAAACTCTGTACAGGTAAGACAACAGACTGACTCAGCTGCTTGCTCTGCAGCAGACAGCGCAGTGGGTGAACTGCCTTACCGATGGGAACAGGCTGCAACAAGAGAAGCCAAGGTTATCAACAGCTCTTCATTCCTTTAAGTACTTCATAAAGATGAGTTGTAATTCATGTCTATCTGTGTCTCTAGGCATTTATCAGAAACAGGAAGTTGTTGTTATTTGAACTGAACTGTGTTGTGTTGTTGTGTTGAACATTATGATTTATTATTACTAGAACAACTTACATTACAACTAAATTTAGGCAGAGCCACATGGAGTCAGGAGTCAGTCACTCACTCTTACACCAACCAATATTACTAATTTTAACCAATCAAATGAATAATGTTTAGCTCAAAGCTACTTACTTTTTTTTGGTCGCTCTTTCGTGAGTAAATCTTGAAAATCAGATCAGTTCCCCACCACTGTTTAACTGTTGCTGTACTGAAGTGGACAGGAAACGCAGCGTGCTGATGGAACTTCACCGCTAAAAAACACAGAAGAGTGTATGTCAGATACAATCACAGATATAGTCACAAACTCATACCAACGACTGACAGAATCACTCAGGTGAGTAAAAGCAGATTCTAACAGGTCGTACCTCCTCCTGTTACTTTACTGGCAACGGCTCTGACCACCTCCCCATCTCCACCCTTACTACGATCATGTCGATTGGACGTGGAAGCTATCGGGAACACGTACTCGATGAAATATGTGCTAATGAAAAAGAGAGGAGACATTATGTTACTCATAATGACAATGTTATTTTAAAATTAGATGAAAATGATGTTAAAGGTTTTGCCTACCACTTCTTGCTGATTAATGGTCGAGGAGGTTTCCCTTTACTTGAGGCCTTTCTGGGTGTGGTGGTTGTACTGCCTGTAGGTACGGTCAGGGAGTCGACGGTCACTCTCGCCAGCCGGATCAAACTCAGCAAAGTCAACTGCTCTGCACTCAGATCAGGAGGAACACCACCAGCATCTGTAGACCGCTGCAGCTCCGAATTTGGACTGGACATAATCAAAATATAGTGAATAATTTTTGCAGTGTTATGGTTATATTTAGTCTATTCTCATACTGTTCCCAACCTGGTACCTTATGTGTGTATCTCATATATCCTGTGTAATTGGTTTATTAACCTGATCACTTTCCTTCTGCATTTTTTGTAACTTCATTTATAGATTTTGATTAGACTCAATTAGAGTACCTTAATGTGAAGATATGCCCCTTCAGATCAAGGTCAGACAGTCATTAAGTACTTTTGGTGGCTACCTTTGAAGATGGAAGGAATAAAAAAACTGGATGACACCCACCCACCCAACCCCCGACCAATCTTCTGAAAGGAGCTTTTTACTGTTTACTGTCCAAGCAGCATGGCTTAAGGAGCATGTAAAGGCTCTTACCCTCCACTAATCTTGGGTTGAGACTGTGTCAGCTGTTTTGGCAGATTTTTACTCAGGGACACTGTTCCTTGAGCCTCTGCTTCAGTGTCATTTGGTCTGATATCTGACATCTGAAAGACAATAAGACAAAAATTACTTCAAATAACCCTCTGCAAAACAATCAAGTAAACTGACACTACACATAAAACACAACAAATCATCAGAAAATAGTCTACTTACAGGAGTTTTGTAGAACAAATTTTCTAGTAAGCTATGATCATATTGTGGATCATTGAGCTCGCTATCCCCACATACACTGCTATGGCCAGACAGAGATTCAGGGAGGGAGTCCTCTCCATCCCAGAGAGGCAGAGGAGATGTGTTTAAACTAAAAGAAAGGAGAAAAAAAAGAGTAAAAATCTTGGGAAAAAAACTGCTTACATTTTCTGTCAGCTTTGGGAGTAAATGTGCACATAGGTACCTGCCGAGGAGCAGATCCACAGCTCTGTTATCCATGTCAGCTGGACAGTCTAAGCTGCAGTCAGCAACATCATCAGAGTGCTTGAGAGTTGAATCAGCATGAAGAATATTTTGAAGAAACATCCCAGAGGGAGAAGGGAAGGGCCTGCAGACACAAGAATAAAGTATTATAGACATTGTGCATTATATAAACTGATAGAAAACATTGTTGTTGTTTTTTTTACAAACTTTTGAAACACTAACTTGGAAGGTGGCAGGATGTTATCCTTTGGGAGAGGCAGAGGGGTGTCTTTCAGGGCCAAGGAAGAATCCATGTCACATTTCAAAGCTGATACCACCATAGCGTTTCTAAGCTTGTTTCCACGCTCTAGAATAACTGAGGAGAGAAAATGACTTAAGAAACGGTCAAATTTGTGCGTTCGTGGTTAGGTACATCTGATGTGTTGTCATGTTGCAACCAACCTGAGAGGATATCGTTGGTTGTTTGGCCACAAGGCTCCTGACTTGAAGGATTCACAGCCGTTTGACTGTACTGAGAGCCGTTTGTTGTCGGCATCTGATTCTCCAGTGATTCTTGTACGCCTTTGTCTTTCTGGGCATTTTGGAAATATAAGTGGTCTTTTCCTCTGAAAATATTACAGAAATATATACAGTAAGATTATCACGCTCAGATTTAAACTTACTACCGGTGAGCTCTTACAAGACACAGGTATTTGATTATGAACAGTAACAACTTTAAACCTTGGTGTATTTCCACTGCTGCTCCCAGCTGATTCTTTCCCGCTGCCAGCCGAGAGTGATCTGGGCAGCGAGGGCACAGTCAGTGTGGTGACTTGCGGTCCTTCAATGCTGATATCTGTGACAGGACCTGAGCTGCTGCTGTCATAGGCTTCTGTCAGAGGCTCCAAATTAAGGGAAGCCTGAGGGGGTAAGAAAAAGTTAAGATGCGGACTTAAAACATAGAAGGTGATAGCAATGAATTCCTATGAGTGTTCATGTTATTTACTACTGCAGCTACAAAATTAACACTATGCAAATGTTAAAGGGTGTTCAATAACATTTTTGCTATGGCGGTTTCATGTTTGTAAATGCCACAATTTTAAATGATGATAAGTGCCAGGAGTGGGTGATGACATAATTTGGCAAATTACTGAACACCCCCTTAACACTTTACAGATATAATCATGGATACAAAAATGTTAATAGGCTTAAGAGGTTTTGAAAGGAATAATACATCCAATGTTTTAGGCTCTCGTACCTTTAACTTCTGATACTCTTTTGCCCCTACAAAGTAAGGTCACAGTCAGCTACAAAACAGCACCACTGCAGTTGGAAGAGATTCATTGTCTTACCTGAAGGCCCTTCAGGGGGGTCCCATACTTGCCATAAGGGGAAATTTAACTGTTTAAGTAGAGTCTCCCTATTCTCTACAGAGCTCCTAATCTATGCCTTAGTCATAAAGTCAGCATACAATGCTAAACTTCAGTATACCAAACATCACTTGCAGGTGAATGCAGTTGGTAGGTAAAAGCGAATTCAAGTTTCCACTCACCTGTAACTCTCCCAGCTTCTCAGATGTCGGAGATACAAGGGTGTAAAATCCACTAATGGGGTGTGACAGAGAGAGACGAGAGATGCCCGCAACCTGAGCGCGTGCGATCGGTAAATGATCCGGTTTTGTCAGGATTTCCAGCACCAGAGAGCCCATATCTGTTCATCAATGACAGGTTAGTGGTTGGTTTTAAACATATGTTTGCAGCATAGCAAACTCAAACATATCAAAGCCTTCTTAGTTACCTGTAAGATATGAGGTGAACTGCTTTGGCCCACAGCGGATGGGGAAGCGAGCTGTGGTCTTGATGGTCTTCTGAGACGGCTGTGATCCATCTCTCGGAAAGAAGTGTGTCCCGTTGGATGACTCTCCCCACCAGCGCAGCCTGACGAATGTTGCAGACGGAGGCTTGTGAACTGTCCATAATACCCGGCTTATCGTCACCCGCAGGAAGCATCTTAGCTGGCCCTCGACCAGAGGAGGGAGGCTGGTGGAAGGGGACACATCGCTGGGGGCTGCGACGAGTTATTTTTGATTACAGCAAAGTCGAGATCCAAACAATGCAAACACCGTAAATACTAATGTGAAAGGTCACCATATAATGGCAGAGGTAAGAGTGGTATTTCCTGCAGGTCTTAGCTCGATGTCAGCTGGTATAACAGTCGTACTCTTCGCTAGGACTGTGCAATAGTTATATTATCGTTTATTGACTTTCTGCAGAATAATATTATGAGGATATGATCATGAACATATTGTCTAAATTAATGATTTTGAGAATTCTGAAATTAAAAACCAACAAAATAAGTTACTAAAGTCTTTGTTTTACACAAGAGTTTTATGTGATATGTAACAGTGAAACACAGTTAATTAGTTTGAAGATCTACTTGATTCTTTTACATCTGATATTGCAGACGTTTGCTATATTGTGATATACTGATACCTGAAAATATTCCTATTAATATTATGATAAGAATTTCAGCCATATCACCTAGCCCTAACACATCATACTGCTTACAAGAAATATCCACAATAAATCCCTCTGAGCTATTTATCCCTGGTGCAATATTTGATTTCAAAATCAATGAGTTAAACAGGTATGATGTTACTGACAACAATGCATTAGGAGTGCTGCCACTATTCTGTTTACCTCAGTGCAGGAAATGAATTAAAAACAACTCAAACTAAAAGCCAATGCTTACAGTCAGGGACTAAACACCCAAAGTGTTAAATAATTTGATAAAAGTGTCTCACAATGACATTAAATTATTAGTAGAAATTGTGAAGTGTAACCTAGTGCAGTCTTTTTTGTAGTTTCAGTCTTTAGTCAACCAGCAAAGTCCCTTATCCAGCCAACATGTGCAGCTGCATTTATCATCAATATGTACAGGGAAGCTTTAGACTACACAACAGCAAATACAAATACAGGAACACAACGTTGTAAGACACACATTGCCACTAAACAACAGAGTAAACAGTAATTGTCTCCAACTCCAATTTGTGGTGTTCATCTACATCTTTTAAGAATATTTTCTTTTAAGAGAAAAAGGATGTTATACCTCCCTTTTAGCATCCTTTGGCAAAACCAAAACTGCTCCAAAACGTGAACTACAGCGTTACAAGCAGTGGGGGAGAGCAATTCAGTAGATTTATCAAGTACAATTTTGAGGTACTTTGAGGTAACTTACTTGAGTATTTCCATTTTATGCTACTTTATACTTCAGCACCACAGTTTAGAAGGCAATATAGTACTTTTTACTCCACTACATTTATTTGGTACCTTTAATTACTAGTTACTTTGGAGATTCAGATGAATAATATAAATTATGGTGTATTATTATATATTAAGATAAGACTTTATTGATCCACAGGGAAAAATTCACAAGGTACTTTGCAGTACAGTATAATATAATTAAAATTAGCCCCACTTTTACCAGCTGTAACTTTAAAGTGATGTACATAATAATGCATCGATAATTATAATCCAATAATATAATAAACATTTTTCTTTTGATACTTTAAGTGTATACTGATGCTAATACTTTTGTAGTTTTATGTAGGTAACATTTTGAATGCAGGACTTTCATAGTTACTTGAGTATTTCTACACTGTGGTATTGCTACTTTTACTTTTAAGTACTTCTGCCACTGGTTACAAGTTAGTAAGCAAATGCTTACTGAGGCATATTAACAACATTGACAACACATGCAAAAACAACACAAACAGAGAGAAAGCGAGAGCATATTAACATAACATTAGCTAGTGAGCTAACATATAAGGCTAATGTGGGACTGACAGCTGACGCTAACAGCTACTTAATTTAGCTGTGTTGCTAGCTGGTAGCTAAGCTAACAACAGTTTACCTTTCCTTTTGCTGCTTCCAGCTTTGACGGACTTCTGTTTTCTGCTCTTCATCCCTCAGCTCAGTAAATATAGATGGTGAGTGACAGCCAGGCCGTAGCAGGGGCTGAACCGTCAGCAGGCATGATGTTTATCACACTCCGGCTAACTAATAATCCGTTTAACAGAGATGCTTCATCTCCGCACACACACACCCATGACACACATACAAACGGCAGCGCGCAAAACTGTTTCCGAGCAACAAAGTCCGAACGTCCCGCTTCCGCTGCCGCTACTTTTCACTGAGGCATTCTGGGAAATGGAGTTTATTTTGTTGTGGTTGTCAAAAGTCAAGTTTCAGCAGAAATTCGACTAGTGTCAACACATTGAATGACTGCAGTGGATGAAAGTAACTAAGTAACGTAACATTTACTCAAGGACTGTACTTAAATATAGTTTTGAGGTACTTGTACTTTATTCAAGTAGTTTATACTTCTACTTCACTACAAAATTTAGAGGAAAATATTGTATTCTTTACTCCACTGCATTTATTTGATACCTTTAGCTGGTTACTTTGCAGAATCAGACTAATAATACAAAATATAATAGACAAATAAATTATGTATTATGTATGATGTATTCTTATGGATAAAGATAAGACTGTATTGATCCCTTGGGGAAATTCACAAGATACCGAGCAGTACATATAGTAAAAAATAAGCTCCACCTTTAATAGCTGCAACCTTAAAGTGATGAACATATCAATTCATCAATAATTATGATTCAATAATATAATGTACATTATTCTGAAATGGGCCATTTTGCATAATGAGTACTACGTTTTGTAATTTAATTATTATTTAATTATTTTTATTATTATATTATTATTTGAATTTAATTATTATTTAATACTTTTTGCTAATATAAAAAATAATAAAATGCTAATCAAAAAACACAGCACACAGAATTAGATAATGATAAAATAAAATAAATAAAAACAATATACACTATTGTGAAACTGTAGTTAGTTACAATAAAAGCCCCCACATACATTTTAATAAAGTGAAAAAATATTTCAGCACCAACTCCATGCAGCCTTCTCTTACATCACCAGCAGAGGGAAGCACTGATCCTTCCATCACTGCTACACAGCTGCTCACTAAACAAGAGTATGTAGTGATTTTCTTTCTTTCTTGAAACTGAGATTAAGAGAGACTTGCTGTATTTTACTTTTTTTGCTGTTGCTGGGCAGTTTCTCTGTCAGTCAGCATTGAATTCAAGTCTATTTTCTATCAGTTGTGCACACTCGCGAACTCTGTAGCAAGTTATCAACTAATTCTCAATTTTTTTCTAGTTAGAAAGGTTCCTAAAGTGTTAAAAAGTCTACCTTTTAATGTGCAGAATTACTGTATGTACTTCGCTGTACATGCTGAGGTAGACCAATGGTCTAGTCATGTATGCTTTAGGTAGTTTGGACTACGCTCTTGCATAGCAACAAGTCCCTCTGCAGCCATGTTTGTTGTGGTGATCATAGTAACAGCGAGGGTTGCTGAGGGTGTAGGAAGAGTGCAGAATAAAGCCCTTTGAATTCTGGGAAGAGTTAGGCTTCAGGTTGTAAGATGGATCTGTGGAAAGATTACTTTAAATCTTTCGGCTTTGCTGGATTTCCTCGCTTATTATGTTCCTGAATTGACTGTATAAAAAAACATCTTCAGTGAGACATTGCTACCTCAAGTCAAACAGAAAAACATAAAATAAAATGAATCCTTGTAACTTATCTGACTAGTAGCTACAATATGCCTCTATAAATATGGAGAAAGTAGTTTCAAACCTTTTGTTTACAATATTGTGTCCATTATTTAAATTGAATTAACTTGTGGTCTCAGATACTTAATGTGTTAAGTCTAAATGTATAACCGCGTTTTTAATGATATGAATTTCATATTAATACTTGCAACGAAACAGATTAGAAGGAACTTCAGAAACGTGGGGCCTTCCTATCTGGGAAAATAATCAAGTCCTGCTGTTTAGTGTGCATGCAGGAATGTGCAATATGCATCCAGTTTATGGCCTGTCCTTATATTTTCTGTGTGTCAGTGTGTGCTTGGAGAGTGTGTCTGTTTGTGTACACTGGGGTGAGCTGGAAGGAAAACGTACATCACTATGAGCAAGCAGAGGTATTATTCTATTCCTCTCTCACCCCCTTATTGTTCACTTCACAGATCCCCCAAAAAGGTCATATAAAGGCTCCTTAGTGCCCAAGCTCATACAGTGAATTTTAATACTGTGTGAGTCCCGCCTCACTCTGTTTTAAGATGGGTTATGACCTACTTAGACACAGATATCTGAGATATCCGAGTGGTATGCAGACAGCGTTGGTTGTGTGAGTTCAGATACATCACTTGGCGTGCAGAGCTTGATTAATGACGACCCGCCTCTGAAGCTCAATAAGAGGCTGACAGATCTGGTTCATCTGTTCCATTAGACAGCCAGTTACATCAAACCAAACTGAAAGAGTCTCCCACAGGCGACGATGACCACATCGTTCAGTCAGTCGGGAATAAACAGGCACACTCACAATGACTGGTTCCTTTGACTCATAGCACCAGACTGAACTGGAGTCCTGGAGGTCTGAGATGACCCATTACAGAAGAACTTCAACCAAAATCTCTGTTGATAATCTGCAGTGTATCAAACAAATGGGGAAACATGTAAAGAGCCTCTCAAACATTCTGTCTTTAACCTCTTGAACACAGCTATTCCCCGTAAAGTCATAAAACATTGTTTTCCACTCTGTACAACGCCGTCACATGCTCTGTTTCTGCATGTTCCAGCACTTCATGGAAGCATTATCACATTTAAACTGACTTGAATATTCAAATAATTTATTTATGGCTGCAACATAACATGAAATAGAAAATTCTAGACACCTTGTGCATCATTTTATACACATTTCACCGTGATTCAGCCAAGCCCATTAAATATAATAAACATAATATAAATAAAGTTCTGAGAGTCCGCACAAAGTGTTGATTTGATTTGACAGACCCTAAAGTGGGCCCAGTGAAGGAAGAGGGCTGCATAAGATGTCAGTTTTTAAGCAAGCGGGAGGCAAACAGCCTTGCACAGTTAACTGAAACCAGCACAGTGTGCGAAGGCAGAGGCCTCTCTCCATCTGCAGGAACTGGCCAGTAGGAGCAAGAGAGCATTTGGCCTCTGGGGGCTGATTGCCAACTCCCCCACTCCTCTTCTACCCTGCCTCTCAGCCTTGTGCTATCCATGTCCACTGCAGCACTGTAGGCTTCAGGCTCCCTGGGGCCCGGGGCTCCAATCACAGATGCAGGCTGCATCATGACGACTCTCACCTCCCCTGCCTGTGTGCTCACTTTCTGGCTCCCTCCTTCTCTCCGCCTGCAAGTGTGCCTCTCAATTGTAGAGACTGGCTCTTGCACTCCAAGGGGCCCAGCTATCGCTCCACCCCTCTCACTCTTCAGGGTTCAGGCTGCACCGATGTTGGAACTCTTGGCCATACTCGTGGATCCATTTGTTTGCCACTGGAACATACAGAAAGATGCAAACCATGTTTTAATATCTTCAACATGAAAGTTTTCTTGCCCTTGCATCTTTTAAACCTTTGGATAATTGTGTTTGAAAAGTACAGCCTTAACATTAATTTCTGAAAATGTATATGGGTTGCTAAAAACAACACAGCCACCAAATGCTTCTGCAGCTGCTTTGTGATGATAAATATCCTTCTGTTAGTTTAACTGGGACCCTAACACACATTTTGGGAGTTAGATGGTCTGGGCCAACCGGCAGCAGATGTTTAGCTTCCAAGATGGGCGCTCAGTGTCTCAACGGCACTCTGTAATATCTCTAAACGCATAATGCAGCACAGATGTGGAATAGCTCTTGTGCATTAGCTCCTGGATAACAGGAAAGCTATTCAGAGACCATGATAATGATGCAAAAAAGCCTAATCTGTTTAAAAGAGAACAAGGAGTGACTTGCTATTTTCCATATTCACATCACTTTTTGGCTCCTGTTGACAGCATTACCTCATTATACAACTGACTCTTACCCCATTTGTCCCCAATGAGCACAGGGCAGCCAGCATGCAGCGTGTCCACGTCTCCTTGACCATTTCTGTGGAGATTCCACCAGAAGATGGCAGCTTTCTGTGAAATACAAAACAGCATAAATCACTTTCAGTATGTTTATAAAGTTGTTTGGTCTAAACTAACAATTATTTTCACTATCGATCAATCCGACAACTACTTTCTTGGTTAATCTATGATTCTTTTGGTCTCTAAAATGACAGAAAGTTGTGAAAAGTGTCCATCATAATTTCCTAAAGCCCAAGCTCAAATCTCTTGTTTTGTTTGACGAACAGTCCAACAGATATTCAGTTTACTATAATATAAGACACAGAACTATTATGGTATGTTTGTTTGCTTGAAAATTTAGCTAACAGTTAATGATTATTTTTCTATCAATCTGCTAATTCAGCTTTAATCTAAATATCTCAGGTAGAGCTGAATTTCAGGCCTGACAGCTCCTGCAGTTTTTTATCGGTTTATTAGATTCAGTTGTTTTCTGTACAAACAGCCAGGAAGCGAGATCTCAATAAAATGAAAGGTGAACGGTTAAACCCCAGGGAAGGCCTGGTAAACCTTCCACTGCAGCTCATTTATCAACCGAAAAACTGCTCCAACCTCCACTGAGGCTCAACTATACAATAGCAGTATTGTGGTAAAGAATCTCATGGCTGTTGTTGCTGTGATCTGACCTTTTAGCATTTTGACAGCTGCACCAGAGAATGTGAGTGAGGCGCAGAGTGAGGTGAAAATAATCTAGCTTGAGGCAAAAATGACATGAAGACAAAAGAGGCTCATCTTAGACTTTCGCAGAGTGTTTACCTCTACGACAGGAACACTGAAGTTGGCGTAGATGAAGGCTGTGGACCCACCTGCCTCGACAGAGCTGAGCTGTGGAAAAGGACATTCTTTTAGAGTTGTGTCTTGTGTTTATGTGCTCGTGTTATGAAAATCCACTCTGCCTGCTGCTTCGCAAAAAGCCATTCTTTTTTTAATTACTATCCAATTTTATATAAATTCTCACATAATAACAATAATGATATATGTTTCCGCTTAACAGATTAGTTAAAATGGATTAAATGATCAGAACAACAAAAAAAAGAGAAATGTAAAGGCAAAAATATAGAGGTAGGCTGTGTAATGGAGGTCAGAGACAAAAAAACAGAGTTTGGTTTAAGTTTGTTGCATGACAGAACATCTATTAAAGTGTCATTTAGACAGTGAGGTCATATTTAGTCTTGCAGCACTCGTGGCAAAGGCCTGACTTCTGTGTTTCTAATTAAGGCTCTGAAACAGCAGGAACAGGAACCTGCCCTGGAAGCTCTGGCTGCTATCTGGGTCATACAGGGTCATAAAATGGTTAGACTTCACTCACATATATCATAAAGGTTGCCACTCGATTCCCAGTTTTCAGCTTGAACACGGGACTTGAAGGTGACTGCAAAATGGGAACGTTGACATGTCATTATTAATGGAAGCACAGACAACATGCAATGTTCTTGGAACGTGTTAAAAAAGTCGTACAATCAACTAACCGTAGCATGGTCAAAGTGAGGCTCATAATGGCCACCAATCCCATAATTCACCACTTGGAGGTACTCGCCATATGGATGCTTCACATTCAGACCTGTGAGCATGGAGATCTTCTGGTCCAGCTTCCCAACAGTGGACTGTGCTGAGCCTTTCAGCCATGCACTAGAAATAAGACATATTGATAAATAACGAATTGCAGTTGGAAAAAGTATATCCAACATAACTTGCATGCTGTTTAAAGTTGGAGATTTATTACTGAAAGACTAGCCTGCTGCAAGAACTACTTTGAAATAAACTACTGATGATGAACAGAATGTCATAATTAACTAAGGGTTATATGTAATTTGTACCTCTTGCTGATGCGATACTCTGCTGTTGTTTGTTTCTCTCCAGTTGCCACCACAGATCGTCTCAACTTGACAGCAAAGACAGAAAACAGGATTTTATGTTTATGTTGTTGTAGCACCAGCCAAGCTTTGATGTCCACCTGCAAAGACCTGACAAAATGTGAGTAATAGCATGAAAAAAGGCTCCAATGACGTGTCCAAAATAAAAACTGAGAGCAGGTAAGAGAAAATCAAGATGGACTGCCTGTCCTGTCTTCTAATCTTGCATGCCCAATCTTGGGGAAAGAGGTAGAGTGGAAGAAAAAATTACAATTCTTAACCAAAAACTAAAAAAAACATAAATGATGTAAAAATGTGCACAGGAGTCTTTATAGAGTTCAGACACCCTACTTCCCCTACAGGTATCAGTTTCAAGTTTCATCTTGTCCTCACTTTGTCACCTTGTCTTCAAGTTCACCTCACAGTCTGAGTCTGGAGTCTGTGGAAGTCCAGATGTTTTGGACTGAGTCTGCCCTTCTTAAAACTGAGCCTCTGTGATTTATGTGGACTGCAGAATCGTCACGCTGCATTCTGCTCATTTCATACATGTTTTCCAATTTACAATGGCTACATAAACTGGTACAACATTCTATGCAGAAAACTGGTAACACAATATTTCTGATTCATTTCGCAGACCAAACTCCTGAGGACTTCCTTACGACCATGAGATATTACTTCATTCACCTCTAAAGGGCTAACACGAACTATTTCAAATGAGGGAAAATGAAAAAAAAAAAAAACTAAGGCAACTTATTATTTCACACATCAATTCATCACCAAGAAACCAGTACAATGACAGATCTGTTAGCTCCAAACACCAGACCTGTGCTACTGCTACATACTTCAAATAAGGCTCTGGGATCCAGAATGAAAAAAGTGTAAACCAGGCTCATGGTTGCTGTTCACTGCTCCAACCTAATACCATACCCTGGGCCTGTTTTCAATAAACCCACAAGCTGACATAATGATGAAATAAATACAGGGGTTTCCATCTGAGCAAAGGATGGAAAACTCATTGAACAATGCCAAAACCTCACAGAAACTATAGGGCACCAATTGAGTTATCCCACCAAATATTCCCTAAAGTAACTGAGTCAGCAGACTGTGAGCAGGTCAATGCACTGTAGCTTTCCATTAAACGAGCAGAAAATGGTAAGTTGCTTTCAGATAGATGCTGAGTCTCCATGATAGTAGGCTGGATATTTACCAGTGGAGCCCAGCAGGGTAATTTGGACAGTTTGAGGCGCTCAGCCAAGTTTTCATAGTAATGTATCCTTCATTCCTTTAAGCCCTGCTAAATGTTTGGAAGCAGACCAACTCTTCCTCCATAGGGTCTTTCCAGGATCTTTGCAGAAGGAAAAGGTACACGGTTGGCTTAGACCCCAGCAGCCAGCGAGCCCCACAGCAGAGCAGAGTAATATATGCATATTTACAAAAAATAGTTTTTGATAGGCTCCTTTACTCTTCATACAGTAAAAATAATTTTAATCTTGATTCAAGGCCTTGTACTGTGGCACAATGTTGCCCTTTGACTTCAAGCTAATTTTCCTTTTCAAGGCACTCATTTGAACGACAAAGTATAATTAGTAAAATGTACTGAAAGTATCAAAAGAATATTAAAAAATGGCCCCATTCAGAGCATTATACTGTTATATATTATTGTATTACTATTACAGATACAGTAATTTGGAAGCAGCATTAGAAGTAAAAGTTGCATAAAATGGAAACACTCGTGTAAAAGTACCTCAGAAGTGTACTTCATTACAGAACCTGAGTAAATGTACTTAGTTACTTTCCACCACAGGCGTAGTGTCCCTGCCGACGCACAGCTCGTGCCATGGGACACCAGTAGTTGTACCTACTGTACATATACTGTACTCTAATGTGTGCCATCCTGAAGACAGACTTAAAAGGGGAGGTCCACTTTAGGACAGAGGCCATAGTAAATATCTCCATTTGAGCTTGCACTACAAGTGACATGACAAATTTATGGTCCTGCTGCCAATTTCATTACACTTTTAATTTAAGAGTAATAGAAAGCTAACATCTGGGCAGATGTCCAGGACGCCAGAGGAAAATAAACATGTGCTGGGAAACATCCTGAAATAAGAGTGATACCAGCAAAGCCAACAGGGGGTAGTTTCCTAGTGGAAGCCACAAAGACACAATATATCCTAAACAAACATCATGAACAAATAAAAATAATATCCCTGATATTGGTTAATTGTAGAATAAAATCAGTTTGAAAAGACCTGATTCTTCAATGTGAGAGTGAGATACAAGGTGTTCACATGACAACAGCAAAATGTTCAATTTATTTTCTACCATGGTTCTTGTTCATGGTATTTGTTGATTTTAACAAACTTCAACAGACTCTCCTGAACTCTTGCTGTTGCCAAGAAAAGACTTTGCAGCTTCACTTTTCTGTGAGTCCCATGTGGGAGAAAGAGCACAGCTCTTCTATTTGTTGACAAAATTCTACAAAACACGGGATTATAAAACCATTTGAAGACTTAATTGGATTAACTAAAAAATGCAGAGTGTTGATTGTGAAAACACAGCTCTTTCTTCTTAATTCCTAAAAAGCTGACATATTGGAGACTCAGGTTTTGATTTGTTTTTTTGCCAACAAGTGATGAGGAAAATGCACACTTACTCCCGGCTGGGCGAGCCCCTTTATATCCTCAGCCTCTGTGTCAGTGATGAAGTTGTGGTACAAGACCACATACGGCTGCAGGCTCAGCACTTCACGTCTTACTGGCAGCAGTAGCAGCCCAGGATTGCCGTTGGTGAAGTAGTCGCAGAAAGGTTTGGGGTTTTCAAAATGTATTGGCTGCTGGGAGAAACGGGCATCTGAAGTCCATTTACAAGATCAAAACAAGAATTGTTTTTCTTTTTCATCTGCAAACAATTACTCTTAGCATTGTTCTCTCCCCACGTACCAGGGTAACTCCAATTAGAAACTTGCATCTTCATTAACTTTCGGATTAAGGTTGAAACTTTGAATTGTTTAAATGGTTTTTAAAATGTTATTTTTAGCCATGCCAGTGGTATGGCTCTAGGAATGGCAATGTCGGTCAGTCCACCACTTTGGTTCAGACTGAACTATCTCAACAACTATTGGATGGATTCCCGTGAAACTTGGTACAGAAATTCATGATTCTGAGAGAATAAATCCTAATTTGGTGATCCTTTAACTTTTTATCTAACGCCATCATCAGTTTTAATTTGTCCAATACTTTGATTTATGACTAAATATCTGCAAAACTAATGACGTGGCCATGCAAATTAGCATATTAGCATGCTAACACACTAAACTAAGATGGTCACCAACATACAAAAAACATTATACCTGCTAAACATCAGTGGGAGCATGTTAGCATGCAGACGTTAGCATTTAGCTCAAAGCACTGCTGTACCTGAGAGCCAGTTGCACGGCTGTAGACTCTTGTTTACATTCAAATGTGAATGTGATTAATTGTGATGAATACCTGAGAGCCTTGGGTCTGGCAGAGTCTCTCGTAAGTGTCCCTGGTCCTTAAATGATTGGAGGTGGGTCTCCTCAGCCCATCGCCCCTGATTGATGCGGGAGGACTCGTAACCAGCAGCTTCTCGTATTTATCAACATTCTGCAAAACTCTTCCATTCATTGGATCTGAGAAGAAACGTGTGTAAACAGAGCAGTCATACATTATACTGTAGGGCATGATTCTTGATTACAGTACAGGCTTCAGATTAGAGAGGCAAACCATGCTGGTCACAGAAGTAAAGAGTGTTTTTTCCAGGACTGTTTATGCACCACAGACAGGAATAAGGAAAAGGGACAAGTTAAATGAAGAGAGTTA
This sequence comes from Oplegnathus fasciatus, assembly GCA_003416845.1. Classification (NCBI taxonomy): domain Eukaryota; kingdom Metazoa; phylum Chordata; class Actinopteri; order Centrarchiformes; family Oplegnathidae; genus Oplegnathus; species Oplegnathus fasciatus. The sequence continues at coordinate 55,197 of NTHP01000813.1, read as the reverse complement.
CCGTGATTCAGTAACTCCTGAGATAGACTGAGAGCATAGGAGACGTTCCCTGTCTGAACCAATGAGAGGAAATTAGGGCAGTGCAATCCATCAGTCATCTTACAAATGTGCGTTTCCTTCTACCTACTTTAAAGTGAGAGAAGGCCAGGTGATCCAGAGCATCCTCTAAAGTCCCTTCATTCTCAGGGCTCCACTCGCCTCCTGTTCCCCTGAAGAGACGCACCGACTCCTCCAACCACTGCACTGAGTGGTAGTAATCTTCCTGCTCGTAGGCCACCTGTGTAAAGTAAAAACTGGGTTACTTTTAATTACTACTATTTGTCTCTGGTAACCAGCCAGTCATTCCACAGGCGGCTGAGTGTCGGTACGCTCGGCTGTCTTCTGGCACTGGACCAGAGGACCGAATATCAGCCAGCTCTGGTCCGTATGCATGCATGGGTGCTAGATTTGGCTCAGTTTTAGGGTTGTGGACTTGATTTTAGCTAAGAATCACATCCAGTTAGCAGCTGTCATTCAGCCTAGCTTTGGGTGTCAGCAGCGAGAATCAGTTTTGTCAGCCAATTATATCACATCATTCAGCTGGCATCATTTTGTCACCCTGGCATGCTGGATTGAGGCTGCCTTTGGGCCAAACCATTTCAGCTGCTTCAACTTCATTTGAATTGAATTTACAAAAAATGAAATTTTCCACTGATGGCAGGTAGGAGGATATTCATTTCCTTTCAATCAACTGGTAAATTAATCAACCAACTATTGCAGTTCTAGTCTCTTTGGACGTTTTAAAAAATATATACAGTAATGCATTCTCACTGTCGTGCATTTTCTCTGCAGCAAGTAAATTTAGAGATTACACCTGACTTCTCAAGCAAGTACACTGTGGATAGAGCTACATGTCCGTTGTTCAAAGAACACCTTGAGCATTATTTTTACATTAAGAAAGTCATGAAGACTGGCTACAGTCTATCTCTTTACCTGGTCTCAAACCTGTTTTGTAGCTGACTTGACTTGATTAAGTAGGTGCCTGACTACAGGCCTGACAGCACCCACATAGAAACAGGGTGACATGTGGCTCCTCCCATCACAGATGATATCCACAACCCCTCCCGACAGCCCACACACAAATATCCCAGTGTACCATTTCACCCAACAAACACACTCAAAACTCAACTAATCACACACACTGACTTCTCAACCCCACCACGGTTTACACCCAGTTCACAACATTACACCACATAATTTGGGAGCTGTTAGTCTTTAAAGAAGCAATGAATTCTTAAAAATAGTTAATATGCTGCAGATCTCAGTACTGCCTGAGGGAAGCGTCAGCTGGTGTTCAACTTAAACTGCTTTAAAATTCCTCCAAATGAAACTGGCAAGTTACAAACTTCTGTTCTGCTGCCTTTGAGGAGCGGTTTAATAGCTACATAAAAGCACGTGCAGGCGGCTCCTTTATGACAACACCCTAAAACTAAGCATCTCTGTTTACAGATTGTCTCAGATAATCTCGGCCTCCATACAAGTGAAGGCAAGCTCTGCTCTTTGCTCCAAACACTTCTGCTGCGTGAGATAATGTCTTTTCCATACAAGAGGATGTCTCTCCCACACAGTGCCCTGCCCTTACACATCACCACTGTACATAAACAGTGGAATTTATTGTGGGGAAACATTTTTTTTCTTTCATACTTGTATAATAGCATATTCATCTTCACATGAAACAGATTCCCAGGCATGCAATGGTAAGAATTCCACTTTTTCCAGGCTGGCTGTCTGGATTCCCACCATGCAATGACTGACAGGTTTGGAATAAAACTATTGTGCAGAGCTTTGGAATGGGATGTTAATCAGGGAGAGAAGTTGTCACAGCAACTTCTTCCAAACATCTCTCCATTTCATTACTTTACATGAGCACTTGTAGCTTATTTAACTCTGCAAAGTGACCACAAGAGATGACAGACTTGTTTCAACACACTCTCATAACGTTTCCTTGCTATATTTTAGGAAATACAGAGATGAAAAATAAGCAGTAGTGTAAAGTAACAAAGTACATTTACTCGAGTACTGCACTTTACAATTTTGAGGTACCCAAGAACACTTCGACATGTGGATCACAGGAGGTGGAGACCAAACCGCCAACCCTGTGATCAATGGGCAATCCATTCTACCTCCTGAGCCACAGCTGGCCCACCTAGTTGTGTCTCCTTGTCACGTTTCAGGTGTCTATGAGTTAGTAGTAAATAGTTTCACCAACGAGTGATCTCCCCTTTAAACTTCTCAGATGGTTTAATTTAAAAAACTGCTGGAGGCCCAAAGAGATAAAAATTATCCAATATTTCACAAAAAATATGAGCAAATATAAGAAGAAAAAGCCCCAAAAATGAATATACATTTGTGCAGCAGAACTTTGTTTTTTCCGCTTTCCTTTCTCATCTCACAACCCCTCAGATTAGTCTTGTGACTCTTTGGAGGGGACCCAGCTCTAGGTAGTGTCCGGACTAAACTACCACACTGTACATAAAGAAGTTAAAACTAGTTCCACCTCGAGCAACTACAACAGATAAGACGCTTCTTACACATTGATGCATCAGTAAAAATGTAATAATGTCATATATAATGATAAGTCAGCCACAGGGGCCATTTTTCTGCAGAGTGAGTACTTTTACTTTTGATATTTTAACCACATGTTGCTGAATGCAGGACTTTTACTTGTAGTTTTTTTTAGATTGTTATATTGGTACTTTTTCTTAAGTAAACACTTTTTCCACCAAAGGAAAGAGAGTAAAAACAATAGGAAGCAATAAAGGAAAACAGTGGATTTTGTACCTTTCCAACCAGAAAGCAGTCGTCACCAGACAGTGGGACAGACACTGCAGGCAGGTAGATATCAATAGGTTTGCCATTAGTAACTCTCTGGAAACGACCCCTTACGAGGCTCGCAACTTGGAGAGCATACACATCCTGCAGCCTCATCAGCCCCTTAGCGGCCCCCTGGAGGTCTTCCAGTTTGGGCAGATCGGCCTCTTCCTCCTTGTAACTGGACCTGAGGGCTGGACAGCAGAGGGCCAAAAGGTGAACTGGGGGAGTTTGTTGGTGACAGCAGAGAAGAGGGGCGGGGGTGTTTAGTCATCACCACCAGATGTGTCTGCAAAGAGGGCGGTGAGCCAACCTTGTGTGTTCTCTAGTGCTTCATTGCTGTAGACTACATTCAGCCACTCTGAATGCAGCCGCTTGATCAGGGTGAATGCCACCAGCGGGTTTGCCATCGCAGTTGCTGGGCCTTTGTAAAGTTCAGTGTGCAGGTCGGTCACTTTGGCATAAAAGCTGTGGAAAAGAACGTAGACTGTGGTTACAGAAAGAAAGGAGAAGCCAAGTGCTCACACAGTTTCACACGTAGGAAGTGAGTCCTGGGAGCCTTAAGGTGTTCTGGAAGAAGAAAAAAAATGGTCATAGAAAACAATATGTTCTTCAGGCACTCTTAGGCAGAGCAAGGTTTTGTTTAAAAAGCTGAACTATTTCAACCTTTCAGGGTCTTCATCAGGGCGGAAATAGTAAAAACAGATTGATTAAGCCTGGTACTTTATACAGACGATACACTGGGAATAAACATTAATGCATCACACAATGAAATGAACAACAGATACAGAGAAAACACCTATCATAAAATGATGACTATCAATAGGTACAATCAACAAGGTTGTTTATAAAAAGGGATTATAATAATGTTTTCCCTCTGTGGCAGTCTTTCACTAGCCATCATGGACAGTTTTTATCTCTTCTAAGAGGCCATCATTGCACGCGTGATGTTCAGGATAATATGGATTTTACATATGAAGGATGGAAAGCTACATCTGCTAACTTTTGCACCATCATCATTATGTATTGTTGAAGCAGATGAATAAAGCTGATGCATGACATTACTCACTTTCCAACCTCACGCCACAAAAAGCCACCACAAGCTTCTGTTTTAAATTTCATGGTCAAACAGGCTCCTCCATAAATTTAGAGTCATTTCCACAGAGAAACTGTTGAACCATGAGCTTAAATTGGTGGGAAGCAACTTGATAAGTCTCCTTACATTTAGTTTTTCTTGCACGATTTACTGATTCAAGTTATCTTTGTAACACCCCGAAACAGACCTCACACTGTTATTCCCACAAGTTTCGACAGTGAAGTCAAATAACTTGAGCAGAGAGCACCAAGACATGAAGTCATGTAATTAGGGCCCATGTAAGTTTTGTAAAATTTCATCCAAATGAGGTTCATTTAAAGGCAGGGTCCCCTCCCAGCTGTGGGTCTGAAAATGCGACCATATGCTCGTTAAACCTCCACATGTCTCTCATCATCATGTCCAAAATCTTGTTCCAGTATTATTCACGGTCTGTGGAGGAGCTACAGGATTTGTCACTGGATGATATCATCACCACAGTCTTGCATCTCTATTGTGAGAGACTCAACTTTTTCTTAAACTAAAACAGAGTTTAGAGGTGGTCCTTTAATCCTCCACAGAGAAGTTCAGAGGTGCAGTGCAGTTTCTCAGGCTTTTGCACCCCCAAATCTGGAGGAAATGAATGAAATTTAATTTCTAACATGCAAATGGAAAAAGTGCGGATCTCTCTGAAGAAATCATCCATCTCCAGGGTCTCATCATGCATGTCACTCACCGTTTGATGTCCTCCAGTCTCTCTAGCTCGCGGTCAAGATAAGTTCTCAAGTAATCGATCAGCTTCCGTTCAACGCCGATCGCCTGCTTTACGTTCAGCAGCGACGTGTACATTTCACCCACAGACACGGGGATCACAGCTACAGTCAGCAGACCCCAGCTAAAGCAGACACATGCAGGACACTTCATCTTTCTCCTGCAGCTGCTCCGGCGGCTGAGCTCCTCTCTCACAGTCCTGAGATCCTCAGCCTCTGAAGTCCACGCGGGGATCTCCCTCATCTGCTCTGAGATCAGCTTTCACCTTCTGTTTATGGGACAGACCTGCAGCCCGAATCCAGTCAGGACAATTGGTTTCTTATTACAGCACGCAGCCGACAGGTTTATTTGCTCTATAATAACAGGAATACATTAAAGTTTATGGAGTTTGGCTCCGGCGCCAGTTTGTGGCTGTTTCTGATTAAACGAGCTGCCCATTCAGTTTGAGCTTTGATTCATGTAAATAAATGATGGAAATTCATTAATCATGGTATAATTTATTCACCACCTTCCTTTAACTTTTATCTTATGGCATTTTTATTGCTTTAAAGTGGGTAAATCATTTACACCTTCACAAAAAAAAAAGTTGAATGCAAATGGATAGTGGAGCCACTGCGACACCTGCAGGTGGATGCTCTGTACAACAACCAAACTGCAAATTTGAAGCTGTGTACAGTAAAGACATTTTAGCATTTGAATGACTTCATTGGTGTGTGTTATTGCGGAACAGTGTTTTTAAATTGTATTAGATGTGACATTTATGTGTGTTGTATTATATCTAACAAAACAAACCAGTTTACAAGGATTTTTCAGGTAACAACTTTAATATTTTCCAAAGCAAACATCACATTTACAATGAACTTAATGATAGGAATGCAAAAAAAAATAAACAATGAAAAAAGCATGTAAGTAAATGTTCTGGTCTTTCTGTTCAGTATAGCTTCCTTCTTATAGGAAGTGCAAATATAAAATCCGTACAAAAATTATATTCCTTTTATACATACTTAAATGACACATATTCACAGGCATATTTGGGGCCCCCAGGAAGACTGGCTTGCAGGGTTACACTCTGTATTTCTTATCATT